>JANAVB010007600.1:13368397-13441990 GCA_029216955.1 Iris pallida
TTCGAGGACGAAATTTCTTTAAGAAGGGTAGATTTGTAACCTCTGTTAATCGATTTCTTGGATTTTTTTGAAATTTTTGTATTTTTCAAATCGTTGAATTTTTTGAATATTTAAAAATCATGCAATTCTAATATTGAGAAATATTTTCGATCGTAATTGCTATCAGTACTTTGTTTATCATTGGTTTTGTAAAAAAATATTTTTATGTGAAATGTTACGCTAATTGAATTTTCTGTCCACTTCAAGAAAATATATAAGATATAAATATTTATTTTTATATGGAGAAATATTAGAAAACTTATGTTTTATAAATAAAATAGTTATTACTAATTATTTTTAGTTTAAAGGTTTTTGGCAATTTGTTGGTTATTTGTTTTTTCCTCGCGTCGAGTTATGACCAATATCAGTGTCACGACCCGCACCCGCTTTTCGGATACGAGACGTGTCCAAGCCCAGCCTACGCCGCGGTATCGACGGTAGTACGCTGTCTAGCCCGTAATAAACAAAGTGCTCATAAATACTAACTGCTCATTCACAACAACTAAATCAACTTTACAAAATATAGAAGTTTTACAATTGAAGAAGAATGTAAGCTTTTACAATTATAGAAAATTATCACACATCTAACTAGTCTTATATGGTTTGGCCTTCGAGTCTCTATCTCCCTCTCATATGGTCCATAGCGCAAAAGTAGACACATCGTCCTCACCTATAACAACGATCCAGAGAGGAAAGGAGCAGAGTCAACCATATTGCAATTAATGTTGTTAGTCCAAAATAAGTTAGAACAAGCGAGAAACCATGAAGGTAAAGAATATAAAAAGAACTCGCAAGACAAGAACTAACAGGATATGAACTAGCACTAGCAAGATATGAACTAACAGGATATGAACTGACAAGATAATGGACTACATAAAGGAAAAATAGAAACCACTATGTGTGTGAAATACCTTCAAATACGTGAACGGCTGGGCTAATACGGCACATCATACGATGGCTATCATTCAGTAATTGGTACGGCTAACTCATACGTGGGTGTGTATGACTTAGCTATCATTCGGTAACGGTAATTGGGTTTGTTCACGTATTTACCGAGTATTTCCCCTTCTGACTCTCTAACAATCAATAATGGTCAATGATACACTGAGAAGGATACGATAACTACCATGTTACAATTGTGTCTCCATAGAATATCAAGCAATGACTCAACGGGATATCAAACAAGAAACTATAGAGTAAACATTATAATTAACTAAAACATAATCGCAATACTGTACTTGCCTGAATCCTTGCACAAATTGTAGTCACAAGCCGAGGAAGAGGGGATGCCGATCTATAAGCTGTCAACCTATAACACACATCGTACCATGAACCGTGCACAAAAACCACAAATCAATTCTAATGTTCTAGTTCTAAATAGTGGCTAGTTGGGTTACTAATCTAATAATAATTAATTCTGGAATAATTTACTTAAAAACCTAATTTAACCTAATAATAATCTGAATATAATCTAAATATGCAAGTTTGGCCATCAAAAGTCGTATTTCTCAATTTCGGAAACTATGGCACACAAATCGAGACGTGTCATTGACTTTTTAGTCAAACACTGTGAACTCTAGATTTTGAAAGTGCACTTTGGTAGATTTCAGCGCCATGAGGAATTGATCGTGCCACAAAATCACGCTTTGGTCAAAGGATATCGCCGTTATGGCTAATCGTGACCAAAACGGGATCAATCGATCAGTTTTGAGTTCAACAGTAAAACTAAAATAGTAAATGAACGAAATAATTTTGGGAAAAATATATGTCGTAGAGCTCTGTGTTAGCTTTTCGAAACTTCAAACGGTTCGTGATTTAGATTTCTGGTTCTCCCGGAATCTCGAAAATACCGAAACGTGTCAAGTTTCGGACAACCGACACTCTACGAATTTTCCATAAATTTAGGTTTAGAAATTACGAAAATAAATTAGATATTCAGAAACTATACCTCAATAAACTTCCAAAAAAAAAGGCACACGAAACTAAGGTCCGAGTTGACGACAATCGCCTCGGGAAGTCGGAGAATCACCGGGATCAAACTCCAAAAGGAGGAGGCTATAATTAATTAGGGTTTGCGAATATACAATGCATATATATAGGAGAGAGAGGCAGTTACTGTAGCAGTGCAGACAGATGGCCCCCCCCCCCAGGTGGATTATTGGGTAATTATTTATTTAATTCAGAAAATTATTTAAAAATCATTTTAAGTTCAAATAAATTGCAGAAAAATCCAGAAAAATTCTAGAAAATTCTAGAAAATATTTCTAAGTGTCTAGAATCTAAATAAAATATTTTAACACAAAATATTATCATGTGCCCTCACAGTAAATTCCCAAAGCCTATAAAATATAAATTCTATAGGTTTTAATTATATAAGAATTCCCAAAAATTCTAAAAGAACCAAAGAAATTCTAAAATATTTTAGAAAATATTTTTAGTCATTTAGAGCCTAAATAAAAGTATTTGGTCTAGAAATACCCCCGTATGACCTTACAGTAAATCCTGAAAGTCCTTAAAAATAATAAAACCTAAAATATTAAATACCTAAAAATATCCAAAAATTATAAAAAAATGTAAAGTAGCTAAATAATACATATATAAGCTATCTAGAGGTCATATGACCTTAATATGGTCATAGCCCACATACAAGCTTTGGCATGACTCACAATTACCATAAAATTAATCATAAACAAATAAAATTAAAAAAATTAAAAATTTGGAAAGTGGGCTTACAATCAGTCCTAACGTTAGCCTACCAAGCCTAGGCTTGGATTGTGGGCTGCAGCTTTGATGGACAGTAGCTAAATTATAATTAGCTGATAACTACATAACTGATTGCTAATATCTAAATTATAAATAACTAATAAATATTTAGTAATAATTAATTAAATTAACGAATATAAATTATTAGTAGTTAGTGTGGGGTTAGTAAGTTAGCAATTTCACTATTTTTCTATTTATCTACTACATTTACATTCTCTTAGGGTTTCTCCAACCTTCCCTATATATATGTACCCTTCCCAAATATACATCATAACAATTAAACCAAATCCCAAAGGAGAAACACAGGCGCCACAATACCAAAACCCATATCCACTGGCCTCTCTTCCCTCAATCAACACCACTGCCATCCCTATGTGGCCGACTCCCCGGCTACCCCATTGTCGACCTCTTCCTCCCTAGTATTCTCACATTTTCTGCCGCCACCATCGTCATCACTTCCACGTTGCCATAGGCCAACGACCCCTGGTCAGCCATCACCACGGCCAAATAACCAACATGATGGAGAAGGGAACAACCAATCGCCACCACCCCGTATTCCCAACTCCGGCCGCCCCTCTACATACACTACTGCACACCATTCCATCCCAACCCGACAAGTTGACCATTGTCCCCTGACCATTCCTAGTAACCTCAAGCCAACCCAGGCCAATGCTACACCATCAACAATCTCTACCCCATTCTCCATGTTGCGACCACCCCGACGTTCGTCAACCCACCACGATAACCTAGGACAACCCTGCAACCACCATTCTCCACCACGACACCCGCTGCAACCACCACCAATAAAACCACCACCACACCTCGCCACCCCTGGCCGATGCCGCCAGTATCGCCACCACCAAGAATGTTCCGACCGCCATTCCCGACCAATCCACCACACGAGAATATAGAGAAAAGAAGAGGATGAAACCTAACTCGTACTCTGAACCTCGCTGAGTTGACACTCGAGTTTTCCCAATCATTGTTTCTTCCACGAACCCTCGTCTTGTGTCCGGGCCCGTGTCGACGTGTGCTGGCACCACAGATCCGCATTGACAGCCTGCTCGTGCCTCCTCGCCAGGCAATGAAAAACCCCCTCTGCCCGATCGGTTCATCGTCATCCGTCTTCCCGGTACTTGAACTGCCTAGGCATTGCTGACAAGTTAGGATCCCAACTACAGAGCCACCTCCAAGACCTTAGAGACGACGTCGTTCCTCTCTACGTCGGAATGGAGCACCCCTCTCTGCGTGTCATCGGTATTGGAGCCCCCGACCAAGAACCCCCCGCTGTGAGCCCCTAAATTGTCTTCCCTCTTCCTCCTGATCTCTCTCTTTCACTCTCTCACTCATCGCTTTCTTGTGAAATTAAGGAAGAGTGAGGAATTGAAATGAGCAGCAGAGCCCATTTAGTTTTCTTTTGATGTGAGAGTCATCATCAGACCCCCCCTCCCATTTTTAATGTTTGGATTTAGGTTGGTGTTTAAAACTCTTCTTTCTTCCTTATTTTAGGGAAGAATGAGTTGTTATAACTCAATAAACTGCCTCCTCTTTCAATTGGTTTTAAGTAGATAATTAATTATTAATTAATGATTTTTCTTGATAATAATAATGGTGGAATAGGGATCGGGACTCAATGTATTTGGGCTTTATAAGGATTAGAGTTTAATATTTTAATTAGTAACCTTATTGTCAATAATAGGGAGTTATAAATTTTATATATTGGGCTGGGTTTGAAATTGTAATAAGTTATATATACTTTTGTATATACATGAATATTATAATAATAGGCTTGTTAATATTTGGCCTAGTGGATTTGAGTTATGGGTTTACATATATATGTCATTTATTTCCAATAAGATTTCTAAGTCGGTTTTAAATAACTCATAAAAACTATGTTATTTTGATAAAATCTACATAGTCCCCAAGTACCTTCTAAATTTCTTTTTCAACTAAATGGTAGTAATATATTTTCTTAATGGCTATAAATATATCTATGAGATTATTCTCTAACTAAAATTTCTTTTTATATTTCGATCATGGGCTTGAGTCCTAGAAAATTAAAAATGGGTTATAAGCTACTATTACAAGTTAATGGTTAGCCCGTAACTTTAAATATAGTATTAATACTTTCTAAATTTTATTTGGGTTAAATAATATTAGCTATAATTTTGACTTCTTTCCTTAATCCATTTCTTTTAACTTATTAAATCAGTAATCACGACTATTATAGTCATTTCCTAGTTCTTGATTAGAATATCGTGTCGAACTCTGATTTTGGGCATTTATATGCCAAACTAGATGATTTGAACCATTTTGGACTTAGTGGAACCACTCATGCCGTCGTATGAGACCATCTTGTGGAGCATAGTGTCGTACCTTTTCCATGTCGACACATTCGTGTCACGCACGTCGACTTCAACCAAATTGAGACGAGTACATTCTCTGATTATTTTCATCATGATAGTATCTATATTGTCTGCTCTAGACTACTTTACTTGATGTTGACACATTGTTAACACGGATTGGTACTATATGGATCTTGTCATACGATATTTTTTCCTTATCGGGTACATTGGGTATTTCATGTTCATGTACTTTATTATGTACATAGTGTACTCTTTGTACTTGTATTATTCATGTACTCTCATATGCTATTGTGTACTCTCATGTGCTCGCATGTGCTTCATGTTTAAACTAACAATCATGTACGTAACGTAACGTGATCGGATCCTTATGTATTGATTGGGGTAGGGGGAGTAGAAGTTATGTGATTAAATCCATCTTTTGTTGATTATTCCTTCATGTATAATTGAGTTACCGTAGAATACTCATATACAACATAAACCAATCATATAACTGTCTTGTGCTCTAAATCACTTATATTTATTATAATTTACCATGTTCTCTATTTTATTCATGTCAGTTTACTTATACCTTCATGATGCTATTTCACTACTTCCTGTATTTACTTTCCAGCATATCATGTATTTTATTTATTGCTAGTTCTATATTTCCTACTATGCCATAGAATTGCTTTTAGAGTTATGTACTTCGCTCCAATCCTGACAGGATAACTAAATTTTTAGGAATGGTTATGCCCATATTATTGGACTAGAGGATGACATTAGGTGAGACGGATCTCGATGTTCTATTCACCGTGAGTTGTCTCCTGGGAGTTCTAGGCTATTGTATTTTGATTTATGTTTCATTATCGGATTTGTTTTCGATAAATTCTAGTCATGTATATTCTTTCGTAGACTGTAGTTGTTTCAGAGATATTGATGTCTTTTCTATTTCATATCTTCTTTAGTCGTTTGTGGTGTGATTTGAGTACATTTATTAATGTCATCAATCATGTATATGTTGTAGATATCTATTGGGTACTTGACAGCGTTCCACCGTCGATACTGCGGTGTAGGCTGGATGTGGCCTACGTACTCGCGCCCGATTGTTCGGGTGCAGCTCGTGACATATGGTTCATAAAGTCCTTGGAAGTTTCTGGGCGAGGTCGGACAGCGTCTCTAGTATGAAGAGCCTCTCTCAAACTATCACAAAAATATTAGCCTGCTTAGTATGGGAATTGATGAGTCGCTAGAAGATTCTGGTATAGGTGGTGGTGGTGGAGTCGGCGGAGGAAAGTGCAGGGTGATGGAATTTCATCTCTACATTACCTCGTGGTATGCAGATGTGACTGGTCGTCCTAATGAGTAAGTTGGCCTCTACGTGATAGCGGGGTCCCATCTGTAGAAGTTTAGCCTACAACTAGTGGAGTGTCCATGGGAGTGGTGTGTCTGTCCTTGGAATCCATTAACTGCAATAAAACAAAATTACTAAACGGTGGAAAGATTCAAGCAGGATGCAAATCAAGGAATATATTAAAGTCAAGATAGAGATTAATAACGTATCAAGGCATGTGAAAGAGATCCTTAAACGTCTAATCCTATTTGTAGATGATATGAACCTCGCATAATATTATTCTAATATCTAACTCCCACTCTATTCACAGGCCCGCAGTAGAACGACTAACTTAAGTACTACCACGAGTTCATAATCTTTGCAAAAACTGGCCTGCATGGACCACCATAAAAACTTGTCACGACTAGCTCCTACTTTTGGGATACGACGTAGCCAAGTCTAGCATACGCCGCAGCATCGACGGTAGTATGTTGTCTATGATAACATTGTGCACAAGCAGAATAATATACATATAGCATCCACATCTAATCCATCAAAGATAATATCCAATAGTCTCAACAATAAACTAAAAAAATGTATAAAAATAATCCACTACAACTCAGATAGTCTCGGGAAAAAACACAGTAGCTGAAAAGTAAACAAGAATCCAAAACTATGACCACTAACTAATGAAAAAAATATAAGAAAAGAAAGATGCTAATTCGCATCAGTGCTAGAATCTGGTACGTCAGTAATGCCAGTGTCGCCAACATACCCATGTAGACCTCAAGATAGATGACGTCGTCTAAAGCTGAAAATATAGTTATCTAGTCATGATTAGAGCAATATCACCATAACACTACACTGTAGAATATAATATACAAGCATGAGGGAACAACAATAAAGGAAAAGATAAACTAGACATGCCACAATACAGTAAGAAAAGTATAATTATAATAAGATAATAATATGGAAGTAGACTCGATAGAAGAAGAACAATTTAACAGTAAGCAATAGAAATCACGTGTATTGTGTGTTTTAAAAAATAAATTTCTGCATATAGACGGCTTGGGATATACGTCAATCATATGTGTGGTGCACGATTAAGAATATTCAGGTTAAAAAGGAAGGAATTTATATAGGTAACGTAGACCACATGCATACAAATAGTATTCCTCTGCCCATAACTCACAAGAAAATATGTTCACTACATATAACAATACAGGTAAATAGGATAAACACTTAACCACAATACAGTGAACAAGTATAACAGGTAAATATAAACAAGTAACTGGAGAAGGATTACGCTCGTACATAAGAAATCAATCATGGTGAATCAAGAACAATGACAAACTGATATATGAAGAAATAACCATAAAAAGACGATATAAAGATACATACAGTACAAAATAAAGGTAATATAGTGTCATAGTAAAACTTGCCTGATTTCCTGAACAAACCATTTTATAAGTCAAGGACGAGAGGAACTCCGACCTATACGCTACCAACCCATATCATACCATCATACCACAAACTGTGAACGAAAACCATAAGTTAGTTCTAAGATTCCGACTCTAGAAATCATAAAATATGGCCGATGGATTAATCTAATTAATATGATTTAATTCTAAAATAAATTATCTAAAAACCTAATTTAATTTAATTATAATATGAAATATAATCTAAACAAAGAATTTTGACTATAGAAAGTCATGGTTCCAATTTTAGAATTTATAGCACGCAAATCAAGGTGTACTATTGACTAACTAGTCAAACATTATGAACTTGATGATTTCATGGTGCATTTTGGTAGACATCAATGCCATGAGTGCACCGGAATCGATCATGCCATAGAATCATGATTTGGTCAAAAGTTATAGCCATTATGGCTAATCGTGACCAAATCGGTAAATTATCTGTCAAATCTGAGTTCATCGCAATAAATAAAATACTAATAAATTTCTAAATTTTTGGAAAAACAATCTGTTGTAGATTTTTATGTCATCTTTCAAAAATTCAAAAGGATCACAAAACAGAGTCGGGATCTCCCGAAATCTCAAAAATAGTATGATGCATCAATTTTTGGACAACCGACACTCAAATAAATCTCCAGAAATTCATAAACAAAATATTAAAAAATAAATTATATATTCTAAAAGCTGATCTCGAGACGATTTCAACAAAAAAATTGACACTTAAAAAAGACGTTGGGGTTGTCCGCAATTGCTCTGCGAAGTTGGAAACCCCCAAGATCAAAACTCTCTTAAATTTGGTCACCAGTAAAATAGGTTTTTTGGAAAAATATATATATCACATATATAGAGGGAGAGAGGCGACTAAGAGAGGAAATTTGAGCCGCGGCTTTCTATCCTACCACGTGTCG
The DNA here is from genome assembly GCA_029216955.1 of Iris pallida. Taxonomy (NCBI): domain Eukaryota; kingdom Viridiplantae; phylum Streptophyta; class Magnoliopsida; order Asparagales; family Iridaceae; genus Iris; species Iris pallida. Next base: position 13,377,258 of record JANAVB010007600.1, read on the forward strand.
ACATCTATCAGTCCCATCCAGAAATGGACGACCAGATCTCGAGCCGGTTTGACTAAACTGAGCTAGCAGCAATTACGGCTCTATTTATGGAAGCAGCACCGTCAGCGCTGGCACACGGCTGACAGCTGGACAGCCCATAATATTCTGAACGGCTGACGGGTGGGCCCGGCTGTACGCAATACAACAAAAATTGTAAACAATGACACTTTATAGATGATACTTACCTCAAATGTCATTAATAATATATTTAATGTCGGCTCATTAGATACTCGTCATTAATAACTTTATCAATGACATTAAAAATAATAATGTCCTGATAAGTACTATAAGATGATGACTTAAAAGATAAAGCTCATAAAAATAATTATGGATGTCATCTTTTGCATGTGAAAAAATAATATGTGGGACTGACAATGACACAATGATATTAAGTTTCATATTTAGTATAAAGAATGACGAAGACATGTTGTGTGTAAACTATTAATTAAAAATTGACGTACTATTGGATTGAATCCAGTGTTGACTAGATGAAGGAAGTATATGCTACTATTAATTGATTAGTTCACAAAATGATTTGAGGTTGATGCTACATGTCTAATATCACCAAGAAGTGCATCTAATGTTAAGATTGTTTTTTTAAGATTTTTTTGTTTTTTTCAGTTCTTTGCTATTTTTTCATATTATTTTTTCATATTTTTTTGTTTTTGTTCCATTTTTCATCTTTTTCACTTTTTTAAGAATATTTTTTTGGGGGGTATTTTTTCCATTTTTTATTTTTTAAGAAATTTTTCATATTTTTTATTTTTTATATTTTTCAAAATTTTTTTATATATTTACCAAATATGTGAATATAATTTTTCATAAAATTAATTACATAAAATTGATTGGCAAAAATATAAAATACGTATTGGTTACCAAACGTCCCCTTATAAACCCCATAATTTTAAATGCCTCAATTAGCCCTGAATAATTAAATTCTGAATTCAGGAATCATTTTCTACGAATCTTATTATAATTAATATTAAGTTGTATTATCTGTAGAAGCATAAAAATTTCAGCAAATAAAGCCTTATGTGCCCAAGCCAAAGGAGGACATATGCACCCAAGTGAAGCTCCTATGTGCCCATCATCCTGTGAAGCTCTATGCGCCCTAGCCTGGGAAGCTCTATGCGCCCAAGCCACCCCTGTAAGGGAGGGCGTATAGCCTGAAACAGGGCTATACGCCCAAGCCTGACTCGGTCAAAGCCATGATCAAAACGTGCACCGAAGCGTATGGCCACGTCAGTCTCCACGAGCAGTCGTGCACCGAAGCATGCGGCCACGTCAACACCATGACCAACCCACGATCTCACAGCCTGCATGCACCTACACCCTATGCGCCCATGGCAGGACTATGCACCCACTTGAAAACTAGTGTGTTTCCTCATGTGGGCGCATAACATCATTCCAGTTCAAGAACGACTATAAGAAGGGGTCTCATCCCTCTTCAAAACACAGAACGGAGAGCATTTTTAAGAGCCAAATTGCTGCACTTCTTGCCAGTGAGCCGAGAGTTAGCAATTTTCTTAGGTTTTCTCCCACTTTTGTAATCGGAGTGTCAACGGAGTAAAGGAGCAACTGCCGCTCGATCTCATCGTCTCATTTCCCAGAATTCTTTTTTGTACTCGGGGATCCTCAGCGCAGGATCTCTCAGGCGTACTCGATTTATGGTGCCTTACGCCAATAAAGAAAAGTGCATTTTTTTCTTTTTGTGTGCGTCCATAAAAATGGCGACTCTGCTGGGGACTACATTTTCCTCTAACGAGAAGGTGGTGACGCAATCCGATATCGACAAAGTGGGGAGAACTCAGAAGATGTTGATCATAAAATTCTATCATCATGCGTTCGAAGAGATGCTCTCGAGGGATGGCTCTACTCCCTCAAAATCAGCAAAGCCAAACAAGTCTCGCAAGACTTGGCTTCTAAAGGATCGCTGTGCATATCCTGCTAGTGTCATAGCAGAAATGCAACTGGAGGACTCTGTCACATGGGCGCATGACTCCGCCACAGAAGTTCCCCAAATGGAGAAGGCTCACACCATTCCGGGCACTACTAGCCCAGTGACTTCTTTCCTGCACAACCAACAACAGAGTGTTCGACGCTCGAGACTTGGCAGAGAAAAATACTACGATACCAAGATTTGGGGTGTACGACGCTCTGGGCAAATCCAGCGAGGCTCACAAACGAAGGAAACAAAACTGGAAGAAAGTAGCGTTGCTTCACCAAGCATGCGCCCAATGCCATGCGCCCAAGGGGATATTTGGACGCATATCCCCAACTAAAATGCTTTTGTCTTCAACAGCCTGGGCATCTTGGTCATGCGCCCAGAGCTGTGTGCCCAGCCTCACTGGATCCAGACTATGTGCCCACATCAAGGAGACTCAGACATGCTGTCAAGAAGCATGCGCCCAAGGCCAGTCTCTAAGGCCTATGCGCCTACAGCAAAAAGACAGGCCCCAACGCGTATAGCACAGGACTGTCTTCAAGGACATCACAGAACTTAGGTGTGGGGGATGCCCTTACACGTGAACTAAGTCTGAATGTACTAACTCTCCTTACGAACTCCCATGCAAAGCTTGGCGATACATGCAACATGGGTTGTAAGGCAAAACTCCCTTCCGCTGACTTGTACGATATGATAAATCATAAGCGTAAAGCGAGGGAGGACATAACAATCCATAGTGCTTATCCGTGCACCAGTATTGTTATCAACTGTTGTTGCTCCAAAGTAACAAGAGTACCTCAGAGAAAGTCCGTGTTCCGACGGCTGCACTTCTCTGACGATGAGAAGTCGCTATGCGTCTCATCCAACATGGCTTCATGGGGTCCTTCTTATGGAAGCCCCAATCAAAGATGGTGGACCGTGAACCCAACTTTCTTTCTCGGTTCTATAAGAAGGAGAAGACAAAGCCTACCAACAGATGGCCAACAGGCTGTCACATCTGAAGGAGTCTATATGGGCACCCGGTCAAAGGCGAGATTCCGTACAGAAGACGAAGAATCCCAAGCTGGGGGTAGTATTCCTTCAGGGTCTGAAGCGGATGACCCCCATACTGGGGGTAGCCTTCCCGAGGACGACGATCTCTCCGAGTCCGATGGTGACTATCTACCTCCTCTACCTAAAGACGCGGTACTTGACCACTCAGAGACAGACAGTATCAGCACCAGTTGTACTATTTTCTCTGTTCATCCTCGCATGTTATCTACATACATGGCAGACAGAGAAAGACCTGAAGAAGCTAGTGATCAGACCAGCAAACGGCTAGAGGGTCTGGAAATAGCATTTGCCAAGATCACTGATATGCTTACCAGTATCATGGCGGTCCAAGCTGCTGGGACAGTCCCTCCACCTCAACAAAACATCTCAGCTCACGCTAGTCCGGCACATAGAAACTACCCTCCTTCCCTACAAAAAGAAGTACCATTCCGTTGCGCCTCCTCTAAATCTCGCAAATACTAGGGGTGGTCCTTTGCCAACGACGCCTGACAATCGTTCAGCAGCTATTTTCTAACACCTGCTCAATCAACAGGATGCAATTGATTTCCTGATCACCCGTCTCGACACTATTTCACACAAAGACGAGCTGCAGAAGATGGGGATATCTCAACCTTATCCCCCTGAGTGGGAGAATGCTACTTGTCCTCCTAACTACAAGCCGTTGACGTAGAATTCATTCGACGGATTAACTTTTCCTCGTCCATACATGACGTACTTCAACACGCAGACTCTACACTTGCCTAGAGACGATCCGTTCTTGTCGAAGCTGTTTATTAGCACCTTGTAGGGGGTAGCTTTCGAATGGTTCTGCAGTCTGCCTGACGGATGTATCTATTCATTTAAAGACTTGGAGAGGTTGTTCCTCAGCAGGTTTTAGGAGAGTGGCATGCATGTTAGTATGTCCACCCTCATCGAGACCAAGTAAAGTAGGACTGAGTCTGCCATCGGCTTCATCGAACGCTTAAGACGGCTAGCACTGAAGATGCCCTTCGGTATACCAGACTCAGAACTTATGGATACTTGTCGACATAACTTCCTTCCTACGGTGAAGTTTTGTCTGGGTATACATAAGTATGATACATGGCCCACTTTACTGGGGTTGAAAACACCCAAATCCGAAGACAAGGGCAAACATCCTCAAACTATCCCTGTCCGCGGGGGTAAAGGGAAGGAAGTCCTTAAGGTCGACATATCCAAAAGAGCTTCTCAGGGCGCCTCCGACAAGCCCAATGAGACCTTCTCCTTTGATGAAGACGATGTTATTACCATCTTTCATACATTGACAAAGGGTAATAAACTGACATTACCTCCACCACGACGTCCTGCGAAGGCGAACCAGCTCAACGATCCCAAGTACTGTCTCTATCATCAGTACGTGCATCATTCCACCAAGGACTGCATCGTCCTGAAGAAGAAGATACAACAGCTCATCGATAGACAAGTGATCAACCTCGAAGCTGAAGACAAGGTCGTATCTTCTAACATGATCTTTTTTCAGTTTGGTGACTTTTCTCCTACAGAAGTCCCAGACGGCGTAGTCCCGATTCCTAAGACAATAATAGAAGTCGTCAATCTACCGCCAGCTTGCAACTCAACCTTAGTGCCACTCACAACTGAACGTGGTGAGATCAAGTGGGTCCATCCGGACCTTGTCCAAGAAGTGACACAGGGGGTGGTACCTCCCAAAGTAAAAAGGGACAAGAAGTACAAGTCATGCCAAATGGTATCCTCTCCCATCTATGAGGTTCTATCTGGCGAGACGCGATCGGGAAAGACTTATCTTTGGATATACGACCCCGCACAAGAAGAAACAGTACCTTATCAACCTCATGCTGCCCCCACAAGCTCAGAAGCTGACCCTTCTAAGCCTTCAACTTCGGACAAAGCCAAGCAGAAGGAGACACGGTTTGACAAGTCTCTGAAGGCGCCAACTCCCGAAAGCATGGATCGGCCCTACAACTTTGACATACTAGCACAGCTAGCTAATACACCTGCCAGGTTGTCTTTGTTCAATCTGTTGCGGCTCTCCAAAGAAACGCGAATAGCCTTAAGCGAAGTTTCACTACATGCCGACTCTTATCTTGTTGAAGTCAAAGCCCCCGCTGAAGACCCTGTATCATGTCCTTACTGCCATAGTACTATGGAAGTGGTGTCCGACATCACCTTTTCACAGAAGGACATACTACTCAAAAATAATCGTCATGATAGATCCCTGTACTATACAGGGTATATCAGGACAATCAAGGTGGACCGTATGCACATCGATCCAGGATCCTCCCTCAGCATTATTCCTAGAAGTTTGCTTCAAATTCTGGGAATCCCCCTGCACAAGCTATCTGCAACCAACACAACTATTATGGCTTTCAATGCTGGTCGTAGCCACCAGCTGGCAAGATCCGTCTCAAGTGCTAGATCGGTGATATCTGAACGGAGGTTTTCTGCAACGCGATCGATGCCAATGTATCCTACAATGTCTTGTTAGAACGTCCATGGATACACGAGAACATGATCGTTCCTTCCACACTTCACCAGTGCTTTAAGCACATCAACAGCGACGATGTCATAAAGACGAAGTTTGCCGATGTCGATCCTTTTAAGGGCATCAAAGCTTACTATGGAGATTCGGTACTTTACCAATCTCAGCCCCTCGAGGATGATGGCAATGAAGCTGACAATAAAGCTGAAGCAAGTTCATCCTCCAATGATGGTCCCCTGATTATCCGAGTCAAAGAACGTACTACTCCAAAAAGTACTCCAAAGCCTCTCACAATCTGGGTAAAAAAAGTATAACCCTGACAAGGTCAAACCATTGACCATCACTCTCAGCAAAACACCTCGGGAGGAACCTACTGATGCCCGTCCTCCCAATCCTGAAGAATTATCCTACGTGGTGAACTCGGCCAAGACCGTGGCTTCTCTTCTAGATGATGATCCTCTCAATGAGTATATGAATACTTATAATATTGTACCTTCAGTGGATGATGTTATCCTTGAAGAAGAACTTGTGTATTTCTTTAGTAAAGGTTTATCTTTGAATTACTTCGATATCTGTCAAACTGTAAACCACTACCTAGATACAATATACGTTCTGGAGCACGGCATAGGACCACACCTCTATATGCTGATCACGACGCCTCACTTGCGTGAAAAAGTTTACCCAAAATATATCCAATACTTTATCGTTCCATCTATAAAGAAGGATGAAGAACTAATCATCTTCGGTCGTATAATTGGCGAGAGAAAGTTCGTTCCAGACTCTACTTCTTCCAAGAACAACATGGAAGCTGACTATGACTCTGGAAAAATGTAACTTTTTTGATATAGTTGGCAGGCCAAGAATATCATCCAGAACAAGGGATATGACATCAAAAGCGACTAAAGACTAAACTACAGCCGGGGACGACGGTTGCCAATACGACACTTCGCTCCTCCCGGCAAACTCGAGAACTACTATCAAAGAAACGGTATTGGTTTGGGTTAGGTCACTCCTCTAACAACTCCCGAAAGATCAGATGATGAAGCAGATTGTTTTTCTTATTCTTCTGACTCCTCCCTCTGGGACTCAGACTCCAGCATTGGTGACATGTTCAAAGCAACTCTGCCTGTCAACATGGTTTTCGTTGACCAAATTGCAGACGATGCCCAATCGATCGAGCTCGAACAATGGGCTCAAAAGATGGGCACTAGGTGGGAGCTACGCTTCGAACAACTTGAACCACCTACCGAAGAAGAAGTCATCCAAGTCAATTTAGGAGATGAATCATCCTTTAAACCAATCTTCATCAGCAAAAGTCTATCTGACGAGGAATGCCAATCAATTATACATCTTATAAGAGAATACATCGACGTCTTCGCATGGAGATATGAAGACATGTCAGGCCTGGATCCTAAAGTCGCCATGCACCGCCTGAATATTTCGTCTAAAGCTAAGCCAGTGAAGCAGCAATAACGACGATTTTGACCAGATGTCATGGAGGCCATCGGAAATAAAGTCAAGAAGCTCATTTCCAGTAGATTTATTCGCGAAGAACAACACCCTGACTGGGTTGCCAACATCGTTCCAGTTATTAAAAAGAACGGTAAAGTTTATGTTTGTATCGATTACCGTAATTTGAACTCTGTATGCCTGAAGGACGAGTTCCCTCAACAAATCACCGACGTAATGATTGAAAATACTTGCGGCTTCGAACGGATGTCCTTTATGGATGGGTTCTCAGACTACAACCAGATCAAAATGTTCCTCGATGATGAGAAGCACACATCTTTTCGAACACCGTTGGGGGTATACTGCTATACGGTGATACCCTTCGGATTAAAAATGCAGGGGGGACATACCAGCGAGCCATGAACATAATTTTTGTGATCCCTGCAACATACCATCGAGCCATGAACATAATTTTTTTTGATCATTTGCGCAAAACAGTGGAGTGCTACGTAGACGATACCGTAGTTAAAAGTCGTCTAAAGGGAAACCACCTCCAAGACTTGAGAATGGTGTTCGAACTAATGTGTGCACACCGACTCAAGATGAATCCAACCAAGTCTTTTTTGGGAGTCTCTAGCAACAAATTCCTTGGTTTCATCATCACTTCAAAGGGTATACATCTGGACCCGGAGAAAGTGAAGGCTATCCTCAATATGCATCATCCAAGAAACCTCAAAGAGCTACGCAAACTACAAGGAAGGCTAGCCTACATCAGACGATTCATTTTGAACCTCTCTGGAAGGTGTCAACCATTCACTCAGCTCATAAAAAAAGGTGTATCTTTCATCTGGACTGAACAATGTCAACGTACGTTCGAGACATCAAGGCGTATCTCACAAGCCCTCCAGTATTTGTAGCTCTAATAATGGGGAAGCCTTTCTTACTATATGTCCGTGCTATGGACCATTCTCTTGGCGCCCTCCTAGCTCAGAAGAATGAAGGTGGCCATGAACAAGCAGTCTACTACCTCAGCCGCACAATGGTGGGTGTCGAGCACAGATACACACCTGTGTAGAAGGAATGCCTTGCACTAGTATTTGCCATCCAGAACACAGGCCACTATGTGTCTGTGCAGACTATTCACATCATATCTAAAGTCAATCCTCTCAGAATACTCATAACTAAACCGGGTTCTCTCAATTCCCGTTTAGCTACATGGGCAATGTTATTGACTCCGTATGATATGCTTTTCGTTCCCCAGAAGGCAGTAAAAGGCCAAGCATTAGCTGATTTTCTGGCGGCTCATCCGGTGCCAGAATCTTCCAAACTCTATGACGAAATCCTCGATGAAGTAGTAGAGTCTAACAATGCAACTGAAGAAATTCCTATTTGGCGAATGTTCTTTGATGGTGCATCAAGAACAGGACCCAAAGGAAATATTGTGGCTGGAGTCGGTGTCATACTCGTGTCACCTGATCATCTGGTTATACATCATGCATATTCTCTCGTGGAACCATGTACCAACAACGTAGCCGAATATAATGCCCTATTAATCGGCCTGCAACTGGCAAAGCAACTGGGAGTTGACTATCTAGAAGCGTACAGCGATTCCAACCTAATAGTTAGTCAAGTCCGAGGGGATTATGAAGTTCGTCACGAAGATCTCATCCCCTAAAACAGAGTAACAATCGAGTTGGCGTCTACTTTCGCTGGATTCTTCATCGAGCACGTACCTCGACTACAGAATATAGAAGCAGATGATCTAGTCGGTCTCGCTGCTTCCTTGACCATTCCTACCAATACTCAGCAGTCGATCACAGTGTCTGGTCGAGAGCTATTCTGTGTGAAAGATGCCTTGCATATTTATCACAGTTACACAACGGAAACAAATATCGATATTAAAGACTAGAGATTTCCTTTTATAGACTACGCTGTCTATGGAATCCTCTCCGAGGACCCGAAGGAAGCAGTGTCTATCCAAAGGCAATCCCTCAGATTTTACTACGATACAGCTACTAAGATGCTGTACCGACGCTCTTACGACGGGCTACTGTTACGATGTTTATCAGACACAGAAGCCAAATATTCACTCCGAGAGGCTCACGATGGATTTTGTGGTGCACATCTACCATGCCCCAAATTACAAGATCGCCTCAAAAGAATGGATTATTGCTTGGCCTACAATGATAGCAGATGTTGTTGAATATGCAAAAAAGTGTAGAGCTTGTCAGTTCCATGTCGATTTTATTTATCAACCTTCAGAGTTTCTATACCTGACGACAGTATCTTGGCCGTTTGAAGCCTAGGGCATGGACGTCATAGGACCAATCAGCCCGCCATCCTCCAAAGGATATCGGTTCATCCTAGCCATAACCGATTACTTCTCCAAATGGGCGAAAGCTATACCGTTCACCGAAGTGAAGGCATCGAACATGATAAGTTTTATCAAATATCACATCATCTACCGCTTTGACCTACCGCGCAGGATCATCCATGATAATGGTCCACAGTTCGCAAGCTATGCATTCTATCGATTCTGCGATAGAAATCGAATCAAGAATGTAGCCTCTACTGCCTAAAATCCAGCGGCTAACGGGCTAGCAGAAGCCTTAAATAAAACCATTATAAAACTTCTCAAGAAGTTCATGTCTTCAAACAAGTGCGATTGGAACGAGAAGCTCGATGAATGTCTATAGGCCTATCGTACAACGGTCCGGACTCTAACAGGCAGTACGCCATTCTCTCTGGTTTATGGGAGCGAAGCAGTTCTTTCCCTAGAAATCCAGATTCCTTCTCTTCGAGTAGCCTTAGTCAGCGAGTTGACTACCGAAGAAAGCTACCGTCTGCGACTCCAGGAGCTCGAAGCGCTAGACAAAAATGCTCGTTAGCTCAGCAGCGCATTGAGCGATACCAAGCACACCTTTTCAGAACCTTCAACAAAATGGTAAAGGAAAGAATCTTCCAAGTCGGTGATCTAGTCTTAGCAGTGAGAAGACCAATGATCATGATGCACAAAATAAAAAAAAATTCTAGCCTAAATGGGAAGGTCCTTTCATCATAGAATTAGTGTATTCTAATGGTGCATACAGACTAACCAAGCCCGATGGTGACTTGCTCATGATGCTTATCAACGACAAGTTCCTGAAGAAATACTATGTGTAACCTTTTCACATAATGTTCACATATGTTCAGTCATGTAAATGTACAGTACGATGTTTATATGATTCGAAAGAATATCTAACTATTATTTGTATTTCAAGAGTCTTGAATACGCCCTGGATAATAGGTCCTCTAAAAATTTCCCCAGTGGAATCATTCCCATTTTTGACTCTGTCCAAACTCGATTTGACAAAAATAAGTCACGTCCCTATTACCTCTGAATTGTTTTCGATAATTATTTCCCCAGTGAAATGATTATGTTTTACCATGTCCATATAAACTCTGAGCAAAGCATTCATCAAGGATAATCACGTCCTTACTACCTCTGAATTATCAACTCCCACCTAACGTTATATATCTTTCCACGTCCATATTATCTCTGGTCAGATATGGAACATCTTCTGCTATTACATCCATATTACCACTACTAGCAGATTCGTTCAACTTATTATCTATATTCGAATAACTTGAATATAAAACGGATAATGGGTCCACATCAAAAGTCCTCCAGCGGGATACCCTTTACACAAATGTTGTATTAGGCCCTCTAATACAAGCACCACAGATACCACAAGCAAAGAACGGAGTGAATGAATTCTGTTTATTTAAAATCAGTTAAATTCACAAGACTAAATCTCATGAGTAAACCAAAAAGTTCTTCATCTCTTCATCTGGATAAGAAATAAAAGGATTACATTGATGTCCAAAAGAAGCGAAAGGTCAACTACAGCTAAAGACAGACAGAAATACTAGGACAAAATACAGACATTTATGGGAACCCACAAATCCTAGTTGTGGTGAGGCACATACCATTCCCTCAACCATTTCGCATATGAAGGATCTATTTGATCAAGGTCCTCGGCCGGGGCAGGAAGGTCAGAACTCCCAGTGCTACTACCCTCAGACTTGTGCTCCTCCTTTACAGCAGCTTCAATCTTGGGAGTAATTCCCTCCTCGATAGGCGCCAGCTCTGCTATTTCCTCAAATTTTGGTATCACCTCCTCCTTAACGAACGATGACTCTTATTTGATGAAAGGAGGCAGCATCTCCTCCTTCACAACGGTCTCAGCCTTCGGCATGGATGTGCGAGAGTCAAGGTTAGAAGAGAAAGTCAGATTCAGAAAACCGCAGGAAAAGCTAAGTGCTGAAAGTCTCTTATGCGCCCAAAGGACTATACGCCCAAAGGGCCATGCGCCTAAAGGGATATGCGCCCAAAAAAAGTGGGCGAATAACACACGAACAGTACGTGGGCGCATAATATGTCACTGCATGTGGGCGCATAATACGGCAACATGTGGGCGCATAGATCACCACAGTTTTGGTGCATGACTTCTGTGGGCACATAATAATGCTCACAGAAGTATGTTGCCTTAGGCGCATGCGCCCAGGCAGAAGAAAAGTCTGAGCGTCGCAAATTAATGCTCAAGAATTTGTTTGAAGCATGCCCTCACCCAGAATTGGGTCCTGGACTGCCGAAGATGCTGCCGCAGGAGGAGAACCACTCAGCGCAGCCTCCCTGCCCTTTGTAGATCTCTTAGCGACCTTGGAAGATATGGTTCTCAAAGAAAGAGGATGAAGAGTTTTTGACAAATTCTAAGAAAGGAGAATAATAAGCTTTCTCTCTCCTTCAGAGCCTATTTATAGGCACATGCTACTCCCTATGCGCCCACGAGCCTTATGCGCCTATGCGCCCATTGTGCAGTATGCGCCTACAATGGCCTATGCGCCCACGTGAAGGTCCAGCCTCTTGTACACTATGCGACTGCCACTTGCTGACGTACACGATGTAGGAAGGATGGACCGCTTCAAATTCTACCCCGATGAATCTGTCAGTTCAGATTTTGAGGAAGATCTCAACAGTCGTATCTCTCTGACAGGCTGGCCAAACACTATGCACCCAAAAGAGAGAGTCGTGCTATACGCCCGTTGCGTCACGAGAAGACAGTCCATGCTTCTTTCAAAGTATTTTGAACTCGTTCAAGTATCAAAAACTTTGAAGGGGGTCTTGTAGAAGCATGAAAATTTCAGCAAATAAAGCCTTATACGTCCAAGCCAAAGGAGGACATATGCGCCCAAGTGAAGATCTTATGCGCCCATCATCCTGCGAAGCTCTATGCACCCTTGCTTGGGAAGCTCTATGCGCCCAAGCCACCCCTGTGAAGGAGGACGCATAGCCTGAAATAGGGCTATGCACCAAAGCCTGACTCGGTCAAAGCTATGATCAAAACATGCACCGAAGCGTATGGCCACGTCAGTCTCCACGAGCAGTCGTGTACCAAAGCATGCGGCCATGTCAACACCACGACCAATCCATGATCTCGCAGCCTGCATGCGCCTACACCCTTTACGCCCAAGATAGGACTATGTGCCCACATAAAAACCAGTATATTTCCTCATATGGGCGCATAACATCATTCCAGCTCAAGAACGACTAAAAAAGGGGTCTCATCCCTCTTCAAAATACAGAACGGATAGCATTTTCAAGAGCCAAATTGCTACACTTCTTGCCAGTGAGCCGAGAGTTAGCAATTTTCTTAGGTTTTCTTCCACTTTTGTAATCGAATTATCAACGGAGTAAAGGAGCAACTACCGCTCGATCTCCGTCGTCCCATTCCCTAGAATTCTTTTTGTACTCGGAGATCCTCAGCGCAGGATCTCTCAGGCGTACTCGATTTATGGTGCCTTACGCCAATGAAGAAAAAACAGCGCTTCTTTTTCTTTTTGTGTGTCCATATTATCATTATTTTATTTTCTAAAATATTCATGTATAATTTAAAACAAAATTTTGTATCATTTAATAATACTAAAATATTTACATACTGTTAGTGGTATCAATTTCTATTTATTAGAATTATGATAATTGATTTAAGCACTTATCATAATTAATTATATTCTATTTAAAAAAATTAGATAGTATTTAAGTTTCATAAATTAATTAGATTACCCATATTCTATTTCATATATAATAAATATTCCTAAATATCTTGTCGATATATTTTCATCAATAAGTTTTATTATCATTTGTTTTTGTTTATTCATAAAAAATTTATATTCTTTTTAAATCAGTCTCATTCCTCTAGAAACTTTATCCATTTCATTAGTTTAAAAATATATTTCCTAGCTAATCCCTATTATTTTATTATTATTATTATTATTATTATTATTATTATTATTATTATTATTATTGTAAGTGCAACCAGTTTTAAACTAAGATTTGGGTGATCCCAAGCCCAAGAGCCGCTCTCGTTCCCATCTCTACGTGAACCCTAACCCTAGCACAACAACCTATAAAATAAGGGGAAAAACCCTACCTCGGCCGCTAACAGCTTATTCTTCCTCCATATCTTTATTTTTTTCCCTTTCTTTCCTTATTCATCCTCTCATTTCTCGTATCATCTAAACCTAGCCTCCTTTCCTCGCTACTGTGAAGCACAGGGCCGCACAATCAATGCTCAGTGCCTCGCCAAACAAGCGAGCCAAGTCGGCGCACCCGAGCTCGCCTGACTCAGGCGAGGCTTCCTCAATATCGCCAAGCCATCCACGTGCTCGCCATAGCGGCATCCGCAACTGTCTTGATGTCAGTACTCCACCGACGGGATGGCCAAAGCCGCGTGGGATGTTGTGCCATCAACGTGCCTCACCCCCAAGCATTTTCGAAGCCATGTGGCAGTCGAGCAGCTCGACCGAAGTCAGTAGGCAATGCCATTTTGTGAGCATCTAGAGCGCCCTTGTGCGTGACCCCGTCAGTGACTGTCGCTTCTGCGGAGCAACGTTCCTTCGTGTTGCCACACTTTGCCGGTACCATTGCCACTACTTCAGTTGCACTATGCCATAGAACCCCTTGTGTGAACCACTAATGTCGATCTTGCCGCCTCCAAGCTACTGCTTCCCATCTTCTTTGCCATCACCTTTATCGCCACCGCAAAGTCTGTTATACCCTAGAACCAGAATACTAGAGAGCGGGTGAAAGACAGAGCCATCTACGTACATTGGAGTACAACATACTTCACAATACGGTCATGCCTATCGAGATGCATGAGGGTTTATCTATAATCTAGTCTTTTTTGGTCAAGAACAAGCCTAGTGTCTTAATCTCAAACAAGCAAATAATTGTTACAAGATGTTAGATCATCAGAAATACAAAGTAAGGCGTCCCAAACATTACATATTCAGATGATCATGAAGCTAGTTGTACAAAATATAAAGACTAGCAAGAGTTAAGTCATACATGATCAACCCTAGGATTTGTCAATCATGTTACAGTCCTTAGGCAGACATAAATTAAGTTTCAACACAAGCTAACACTTGCTCGGCGGCTAAACGCCTCGAAAGAATAATTTACAATAGAGTGGAAGAGCAAGATAAGAAAACCTACTCGTTGCCAAGGTTACTTCTAGTGTTCACCATCTAGCTGGAAGACAGGTAGATCCTTGGATGCTACTCCGAAATCTGGCCACACAAAACCAGCTGTGTCAGAACCTAGAAAGAGCAAGTACCACAAGGGAGGCTCCACTTATGAACTAAAATGGCATAAAAATAAATAAAAGAACATAATTAAATAACATGAAAGATAGAGTTAAAATAACACACTAGCTTACATTTGGAAAACAAGAGGTGGAATATAATTTTCATGTTAATCATGAGACAATCATTCAGGCACGGTCAATCAAGTCCTACGACTTGCTATCATTAGCTAGCGATGGTTATCACAGGCCTAGTTACTAATAAGATACAGTTGAGATGTTCTCACAGCCAAAAGCCCTACGGACTATCCAGGTTACCCAGGCTAGGTTACAAGAGTTTATCAAGAATTAAGAAAATTATTAGGTGAATTAGAGTGAAACACATGACAATGTGTTGGAAATGCTGTAGCTCCCCTCCCCGAAATTTTTTGAAATATTTTTATATTATTTATTTGATTTAAATGTGATTTTTAGAATTTTATAAATAATTAATTAGTTAATTATTACGGTTGATGACTTAAGTCTTTGTGGAGTTATGGAGCACAAAACGACTAGGAATCATGGCATTGATAGTGCAGTGGCGTGCCTTGACTAGTGTATTAGCCATGCCAGGGAAGGCTGAGCCATAGTGATGCCGTAACTAGGAAAACTAGACTAAGTTGTGACATGACCCTATAAATAATCTAATTATTTGATTATTATTGATTATTGACTTGTAGGAGACCCGGTTGTACCAATTTAGTCCGGAATGGACCCAAGCCAAGCACAAGCCCTTGTAGTGATGCAGTACATCCAAAGTCAGACCATACAGGAATATTTTATGTTTGTACAAATATCTCTTAATTAATTTAGGACTTGACATATATTTTCTAGATATTTGATTATTTGTACAAAATTGGTATTATTATTATTATTATTAAATAGTGTTTTATAATAATTGTATGATTTTCTGAGCCTGATAAAGAGTATGTTGGTTAGGTTCACCAAAACCACTCTTGGTTTATAGTTTTGTTGATCTTATGATTATAATTAACATGAAGATTATTGTTTATGCAGTAAATAAAATCCTTTATTATTATTTTAAATGAGTTTATCTATATATATATATATATATATATATATATATATATATATATATATATATATATATTCCTATAAAAAGGCCCTGTACTAGTAATATATAACATTAAGATGCTAATTAGATATTATGAAGAATATTATACGTGTGCGCATATATATATATATATATATATATATATATATATATATATATAAAAGAAAATATATATATATATATATATATATATATATATATATATATATATATATATATATATATATATATATATATATATAAATATATATATATATAAAAATATATATAAAATATATATATATATATATATATATATATATATATATATATATATATATATATATATATATATATATATATAAATATATATATATATAAAAATATATATAAAATATATATATATATATATATATATATATATATATATATATATATATATATATATATATATATATATATATATATATAAAGAATTAAATAAAAAAAAGAAATAAAAAATCAAAACAGAAGCCCTGGCCGAATTCCCCTCCCAACTCGAGCCAAAGCAGGCCGATGGGAAAAATTCCCCAGACCTGACCCCCTTTAACACAGCCGTATAAATGTATGGGTCGAGGGAGCAAAACGTAAACCCTAGCAAACCTCCACACATCCCCGACAACCGGGAGACCTCCCTACGGTCTCGCGCAACCGCAAGGAAGCCGCCGGCGGCCACAGGCCGGCCACGAACGTTGGCCGCGTATGTGAAACCGACAGCAATTCCGTACAGGTGACCCATGTTCTTCCCTATTTTTCTCTCTCACTAGTTTATCGTTTTACGATCTATAAAAACCTGCGCGTAGCCTTTATAACCATCTACATGTCCCTTCAAATAGATTCTAAAATACTAGACTAGGTTTCTTGGAAAATCGATACGAAGATGTAGAAAAACTTGCTCGAAAAATAGAATTACGACTGTCCCAATGCCTTATTTGGAAGGCCGTTTCTGGTCGATCCAGTACGAAACCTTGGAACCTATTTAAAAGGACCTATAGACAACCTAACCAGCATCACAACGGTGCTTGTACTTATGAAAATCACCACGAAATCAGTTTTGTAAACAGTTGCAAATATCACAAAAAATAGTTTTTAAAACGTAAAAATTACTTCGATACGATGTGCATTCTGCCAAATCGGACGACGTGACCGTGAACCGAAAGCATCGAAAGGTGTGTATCGACTTCACGGACATGTGGGCTTTGACAAAATTAAAATTGGTCGCATGTGCGCAACGAATTTGATACGTATCCGTCAAAATTTACCGTATCGGCCTTTGTACAAATTTCCCAATTACTTGGTGCACATTCGTCAGATCGAGAGGAAACTTGTGCCAACAGGACCGTATCATTTTTTTGTTCCTGTATGCCAAGTTCGGTTCGATTCTGAGACAGTTGAGCTGATCGCCATTTTGCGGGCCCCACGATCCGACTCAACGGACGATTTTGTGTACAGCCCGCCCAAATCCAACTTTAGACATACGACTGAGTCCGTATCATCAAAACGAATCCGTAGACATGTAGTTTGACAACTTTAGAGATCATTGACTCTGGGATGCTTTTCGGTGCAAAGCGGGTCCAACGGCGAACACCGTTTTGACCCGAAATTATCGTTTTGCCCCTGTGTCCAGAATTGGACTTAAGGATAGACAATTCTAGCCAATTTGACTATTCTAAAAATTTTGGTAATATTTATTTCAGCATCTGGAGACTTATGCATTTGTTGACTGTTGTGGCTCACTGAGTGGTATAGTATCATCGGTTTCACCAGCACAGGACCTCAGGCGAGTACATCTCCGATAGTTTTTATGTTTGATTATCTCTATACTTTCTGTATTTAATAATATTTTATATTAATATCATATTGATTCTTGACACTCATGTCACACGAGATAGTAGTTATAGATTCTTGCATGTTGTTCGTAACCAATATATTTTCGTGTTCGTGACCTGTTTGAATCCATAGGTACTTGCCGGGCAGGAAAGTACATTAGTAGACATGTAAACATACCCAAAAATATTCTAAAATGTCTATTCATTCCTGATAGCAGTTGCACAATTCACGTGCGGGGTGCCAGATTTACCCCTTAGCCGTTTACATGTCGAAAGTGTATTTCAAATCACTTATTAGATATAGTCTTACTACATTACTGTTTCTTGTCATTGCTTGTCTTGTGTACCATGTCTTCCCGCTTTTACTCGTATGATTCCTACCATGATTCCTTGTTTATCCACTTATCATGTATCTCAGTATTATTACAGATTATAAATTTCGTCATTTATTGATTCTGTTGTGAGAATGTACTCGTTCCATTCTTAACTGGAAACCAACATTTTTCAGGTTAGCTGTGGCTTCACTTAGCTTTGGAAGATACA
Organism: Iris pallida; assembly: GCA_029216955.1. Classification (NCBI taxonomy): domain Eukaryota; kingdom Viridiplantae; phylum Streptophyta; class Magnoliopsida; order Asparagales; family Iridaceae; genus Iris; species Iris pallida. The sequence goes on from JANAVB010007600.1 coordinate 13,395,346, forward strand.
GGTGTACTTGCAGACAGAAACCTAAAAATAGATAGCAGTTGTATCATTTTCATTAATTGTGAGAACTTTGTATTTTTTTAATTATAAATCTTGTAAATGTTGTAATCAAATTTAGAAATGTGAGTGAGCAATAAATATATATTTTATGATTTTGAGCATATTGGCCTTGACAGCATTCTACCGCCGACTCTGCGGCGTAGGCTGGCTTGGACACGTCTCGTATCAGAAAAGCAGGTACGGGTCGTGACAAATTTTTGTGGTGGCCCAAGCAGGTCAGTTTTCACAAATTATACAAAATCGTGGTGGTACCATATTAGTCGTACTACTGCGAGCCTGCGACTAGGAAATGCTCATTCACAACTAGGAGTAAATCAATTTTTAGATAATTGTTAGGACTAGGAGTCCCTAGTTTAATTTGACAGTTGGGTAGTTAAGGTTGCTACATAGGCTTCAACGAATTCTAAATCCTATTAGATGGTTTTTATCGAAGGATGCACTATTGTATTCTGATTCGATAGTATTACTAAAGTGAGTAGATTCGTAACCCCTTTTCCCGAAAGTTTGGAAATATCTTTTATTTATTTGTTTGAGTTAAAATATGATTTTTAGAATTTTATAAATATTTATTATAGAAGGCCTTAGTCACGGTTAAGGTTTAGAGCATAAGATAACCAAGAATTTTGGCACTGAGAGTGTGGTCGAGTACTTTGACTAGTGTTCTAGCCATGGTAGAGAAGATCGAGTCATAGGTGTATACTAACTAGGAAAACCAGGCCAAATTGTGACATAATCTTAGGAATAATTTAATTATTTATTATTAAGATTGTTGACTTTTAGAAGACCTGGTTGTTCCAAACTAGCCCGAATCCAACCCAAGTCCTGGTGGTCATGTAGTGCGACCAACGTCGTCCATGTAAATATATAGATGTGTGTATATATTGATAGTCCATTTCTAGTATTGTGAATAATTTCTATAAATTATATATTGAATATAATGTATGTATTATTGCTATTTAAATTTATATTTTCTTGGAAATAGGATAACCTTCTCTTCGAATGATATTTTGGGATTTACTTAGGCTATACATATATACTTGTGTATAAATACATTCATAATAGGTAGACATAGTGCTCTATACATATTTTTCCTCGATCTTGAATATTAGAGAAATATAAATTTAAGTTTATATCTCTTTTGCCTTCGGTCATTTTCTTCCTAATCATAATCAATTATACAACTTTATTGTATGTCTTTTCTAAACATCGTCATATAATAAATTCGTATCACTTATATTCTTTCCTTGGACCTAAGGAATTATTTTTTTAAAATAACTTCTCACTCAATAGCCTATTTAATTTCGAGTTTTGGATTCAAAGCTTCCTCTCAACCGTAGAATGTTGAATATCCATGAAATAAGGATTATAAGATTTTACTCATCTTGACTTCGATCATTACCCTTCCTAACCAATTGATTCTCCTTTTAAGAAGCTGATCTTATACTTGAAGAATAGATATGTACACTTTTTCTATCTTTACCAACTTGTATAATGTTTTAAACTCCTTTGATATTCTTGGGGATATAGTTGGAATATTTTTAATGACTTGCGATGATAAGACAGCAGCGCACTGTCGACACTTATTTAAATTATCGAGACTGTCGGTTCACTGCAGCCAGTAGCACACTGGCGTGGCATGATCCCTAAGTTGAAATAATTTTAAGTAAGCATGGGTGATCGAACAATATCAAAATTATGTCTTGGTCGTCTTATTTCATCCTTGAGTTGTTATGTCAAGATTAGATAGAGTTGATAGGGTATTCATTACCGCAACATAACTTGAGTTGTGGAACCAAGGATTTAATGCAGCTAGCAGTACACTGGCGAGGCATAAATTTTCGGTAAAATAAATTTGATTATGTTTACGAGTTTCGAATACCATAGAGACTACGTCTTATTGGCATATAACTATTAAGTTTTTTAATAGATTTGTGCTTACTCCTAATCACAATCTTCTCAATACACTGGTAGTTCTCCCTTCCTTTCTTATCCTTCTATAGAGTGTCATCTTTTAACGTAATTTCGACTGAATTCCAAAGCTTATCTAGATTTTGATTCTAAACTCGTGCCTAAATAATTATGTATAAATATCCTAAGCATATCGAAACAATTTTGGATTTGATCATCCTTGAACAATTTTGATCATAACTAGACTCATTTTACTATATTTCGATCGAGTCAAATTCTTATCCTTTCCTAGGTTTGATTCTATGATCATGCCTAAACAATCGATCGTGTTAGAACGATTTCGATTTGGATCACCTTTAAATGCCTTTTGATCACTACCAAACTATTCGATTCTATTTCGATCGTGCCAATTCGCCTGTCATCCTGGAATTCAATTTCATGATCGTGCCTAAATAGTTTTGTTTGACTAATTGATCGTTCCTACATAAATTTGATCACAACTAAACTCTCTTGACTATAATCATAATCGTGCATATATTTTAAATCAATTATTGCTAATGTTATATTTTGCATTCCATTTTGATCATGACTGTTTTGACCTTGTTCATGCTCGTGCCAACTTTCTAATTTTATCATGCATGGATGATTTTTATGATTAACCTTGATCGTGATTATTTTTTAACTTATATCTATGGGACTATAGCCTTGTTTAGATTGTATCTAGAACCATGATCATCCCTTAGAAATTCGATCGTAACTCGACCATATTGACTGTAAATTGGATCATACCAAATCGTTTTAATTTAAATCATTCTTAAATATTTGGTTGTCAACTAGACTATTGGACCGAATATTGATCGTGCCAAATCACACTCTCCTTTTTCTATTATCTTTATCATTTTGATCATATCAACGATTACGCATGACTAATTAGATCATGAATCATATCACTCCCTTGGTTATACCATTCGTCGTTTTATTCATATCAATTAAAATTTTTGGTTTCTTGATTAATCTTCATAGTCGTGCCTAATCGTGCTCTTTGAAATTTTGAATACGAAATATTCTAAGGTAAGTAGAATTGTAAACCCACATCCCTGCTTTCAAAATTTTTATTTTGTTTTATTTTAAAAAAATTTAGTTAGAAAATAGATTTTTATTTGAAACCACTATCGAATATATTTTGATGATAACCGAATTTTTGTCAAACTATTTTGGATTTAGAATTTATAAAATATCATTTAAATTATTTGCTAATATTAATTATCAATTAAATTAATTTTGTTATATTATAATTAGTTTGATTCAGTCTTGGACTAACCGAGATATGTACTGTTTAGATATTATACACAATATTTTCCAAGTCATTTGATAGACATATTATCCATTTAAATTATTATTGTATTATATTTAGATTCGATCAAATGCATTTTTAAATATTTTAATAAAATCTTGAATTATTTTTTTAAAAATTATTATGGATTGATTTTGATTTGTTAAATCCAATATTTATCTAAATCTTAGAAAGATTTGATCATCTGAGTCCTTAAATTCGAGGACAAATCATTTTAAGGTGGATTGATCGTAAGCCAAATTTTCGTTTTCTTATATTCTCCATTTAGTTATTTTAATTTAATTATTTTCCAAATCGAGAAATAATTTTTATTCTATTTCTATTTTAGATATTTTGGAAAAAAATGAGAGAGATTTGCAACATTTTAGAAGAGATTTTATTCCAGTATTATTTGAATTACTATTTTATCAAGAGTTATATTAAATTCAAATTATTACTATATTATTTTAGATGATATTGTATTTATGAAAAATATACAGGTATAAGTATCTAAATTGTTCTTAACAATATTTTGACAATTGATTTTAATACAAGGATTATTTAAAGTAATAGGTATTATTTTAGACAATATTTTATGATTGATTTGGAGTATGATTTGGTCAAATCCCTAGTTCCCAAAACACACCAACCATCCAAATCCATATCCCTAATTCCAAAAATCAATTCCACACCCCTAACCCTAGATTCTCTTTTTCGTAGTTTCAGCAAATTTTATTCACCTTATTTATTCACATATTTTATTTGTCGGGGTTGAAGGCAGATTTCGTCGATACATTGTTTGTGATTATTTTTCTTAGCAAACTTGTTTCAAAATTAAAATTGAGAGCATTTTAGGGCTTTAAGAGTTTCAAACACTTTCTTCCTATTTTATTTATTTTATTCGGTCAATTTTTTTTGTCATAAATTTCTACTACCTCTCACCAACCTACCAAGTCTAAATACCCTGGTATCCTTAAATTCACGGACGAATTTATTTTTAAGATGGATAGATTTGTAGCTCCCCTTCCTAGAAATTTTTGAAATATGTTTATATTATTTATTTAATTTAAATATGATTTTTAGAATTTTATAAATAATTAATTAGTTAATTATTACGGTGGATGGCTTAAGCTTTTGTGGAATTATGGAGCAGAAAACGACTAGAAATCATGGCACGGATAGGGCAGTGGCGTGCCTTGACAAGTGTATTAGTCATGCCAGGGAAGGCTGAGCCATATTGATATCATAACTAGGAAAACCAAACTAAGTTGTGACATGACCCTATAAATAATCTAATTATTTGATTATTATTGATTATTGACTTGTAGGAGACTCGGTTGTACCAATTTAGTCCGGAATGGACCCAAGCCAAGCACAATCCCTTGTAGTGATGCAATGCATCCAAAGACAGACCATGTAGGAATATTTTATGTGTGTACAAATATCTCTTAATTAATTTAGGCCTTGACGTATATTTTCTAGATATTTGATTATTTGTACAAAATTGGTATTATTATTATTAAATAGTGTTTTACAATAATTGTATGATTTTCTGAGCCAGATAAAGAGTATACTGGTTAGGTTCACCAAAACCACTCTTGGTTTATAGTTTTGTTGATCTTATGATTATAATTAATATGAAGGTTATGTTTGAAGGGAGACGAGATATCGTAGAATAGTATTTTATTCCTGTTCCTTTCATCATGTGGCAAGGGCTATATATATAGGGATAAGGGGCAACCCAAGGGTCAAGAGTTACATAACCCAAGGGTCATGAGTTACATGATCCCAAGGGTCATGTGTAACTCATGACATAATAGTGAATAGAAAGGGTTTCACAACACTTCCACTTATTCATCCATTTCCTTGGATCCACTTATGAAATACTTCAGGATTCAATAAGCTAATGGGGTGGATACTGCTGGATCCAGAGTAAACTTGGTTTGCCTCATTAAAACCTTGGCTGTGGAAAACCTAGTGGGAAAAACCATCAGTCCTAAGGAAAAAGAGTACAATCCTATAGTTTTACTCCCCCTGATCTATACAAGCTTCAGGCTTGTAGGTCTTTTAGTTGCCTCATCCCTATTCCTCTTACAAGCTTTATAAAAGTACATCGTGGCAGTGTTTTGGTAAACAAATCTGCTAAGTTATTACAAGATTAAATTTGTTGTATTTTGACTTGTTCCTTCTCTTGAAGGTCGTGCGTCCAGAAGAATTTGGGGGATATGTGCTTCGTCTTGTCATTCTTTATGTATTCTTTCTGAAGTTGAGCTACGCATGCTGCATTATCTTCAAAAAGGGTAGTAGGCTCAAGTTCACCAGTCTTCAGGCCAGTAGATGCCAAAATGTACTGAATGACGGAGCGAAGCCAAACACACTCCTTACTTGTTTCATGGATTGCCAGGAGTTCAGAATGATTGGATGAGATAGCCACACTGGTCTGTTTGACGGACCTCTAGGAGATAGCTGTACCACCGAAAGTAAACACAAATCCAGTTTGTGATTTCTCTGTGTGGGGATCTGATCTATAACCTGCATCTGAATAACCAAGTAAAGTGGAAGACCCACTATTCGGATAATATAGTCCTAGGTCTATAGACCTTTGTAGGTAGCGCAGAAGATGCTTCACTCCATTCCAGTGGCGCTTTGTGGGCGCTACACTGTATCTGGCTAATAAGTTAACTGAAAACGCTATATCAGGACGGGTACAGTTAGCTATATAGAGTAGTGCCCCAATGGCACTTAGGTAAGGTACTTCAGGACCTAATAATTCCTCCCCCTCTTCCAGTGGACGGAAAGGGTCCTTCTTTACGTCCAATGATCGAACGACCATTGGTGTACTAAGGGGATGACATTTATCCATGTGGAATTATTTAAGTAATCTTCGTGTATATGTAGATTGGTGTTACAGGATACCACCCTTTAGGTGTTCAATCTGTAAGCCAAGACAATACTTTATTTTCCCTAGGTTTTTCATTTCAAAAGTTGTCTTAAGGCTTTCAGATATCTCAGTGATCTCTGCAGGAGATCCAATGAGATTTAAATCGTCGACATAAACGACGACTATAACAAATCATGTTCCTGATCTTTTTATAAAGATACACGGGCATACTTTATCATTAGTAAATCCTTGCATAGCAAGAAACTCACTTAGTCTGTTATACCACATTTTTACTGATTGTTTAAGACCGTACAATGATCTTTGTAACCTTACAGAATAGGTGTCCCGAGGTCTATATGTTTTCTCTGGTGAAATTTTATATCCTTCAGGGAGTTTCATATAGATATCTTTATCTATATTGACATAAAGATATGCAGTCACAACGTCCATGAGCTGTATTTCTAGGCTTTTCAGAGAAGAGAGGCTGATCAGGAATCTGAAGGTATTTCCATCCATGACCGGAGAATATGTTTCTTCATAATCTATTTCCGATTTCTGGAAGAAATCTTGTGCTACAAGGCGTGCTTTGTAGCGCACAACTATGTTGTGTTCATTTCTTTTTCTTGTGAAGATCCATTTATATCCCACAGGTTTTACACCTTTAGGTGTTTGGACTACTGGTCCAAAGACTTCGCGTTTTAAGAGTGAGTCCAGCTCTACTCCTATTGCCTCGTTCCACTTTGGCCAATCGCCTCTGCGTTTACATTCCGCTAGAGACCGTAGATCGATGTCATCGTCATTTTCAGTGACGTGAACGACAATATTGAACGAAAAATCGTCGTCGACGACTGTGCTTTTTTTGTTCAGTACCTCTCCAGTACGTACATAATTTAATGATATTTCTCTTGTTTGTTCCTCTTCAGGGGAAACTAGGAGGGGAGAGGTAGCTGATCTGAGCTCGGCATCCTGTGTTGGGATCTTCTTAATTTCTCCAGGATTTTTTCTTTTACGAGGGACTTTGTCTCTCGAACCTGGTGGGCGTCCTCTTTTTAATTGAGGTATTGCCATTTCTGCTGCCGGTGGATTGCATCCATCTTTGGGGATGTCAATCCTAGCTGGCGTGTTGGCAGCAGGGACGTATGATCTGATAATCTTCTGGTTGTCAGTAAATGTATCCGGAAGTAGATGTACAGTGTTCTGAAGATATAATATCTTCAGGATCTCATCTTCACATTGACTTGTACGCGGATCAAAATGAGACAAAGTTTTTGTGTCCCAAGAAATTATCTTAGAAGCTTCTGGCTTCTTAGACTGTGTGCCCAGTTTAGGAAATAATCCTTCATCAAACTCACAGTCATCAAGATATGCCTTAAATACGTCACCCGTCAGGGGTTCTAGGTATCTAATTATAGAGGGTGAGTCAAACCCAACATAGATACCTAATCGACGTTGTGGACCCATTTTGGTCCTCTGTGGGGGAGCAATGGGGACGTAAACAGCACAACCAAAAACTCTCAAATGAGAGATATTTGGAGGTGAACCATAAGCGAGCTGTATCGGAGATAGAATATGACCTCCAGAAGGCCGTATTCTAATAAGTGATGCGGCATACAATATAGCATGACCCCAAGCTTCCACAGTCAACTGTGACTGCATCAACAATGGACGAGCAATCCATTGTAATCTCTTAATAAGAGATTCTGCTAACCCGTTCTGGGTGTGAACATGAGCTACAGGATGTTCAACTTCGATGCCAGTTGTTTGGCAATAGTCTTGAAAAACCTGTGAAGTAAATTCACCCGCATTATCAAGTCTTAATTTTTTGATATGATTATCGGGGAAATGAGCCAGCAACTTAATTATTTGTGCCAATAGCTTAGAAAAAGCTAAGTTGCGGGTGGACAAAAGGCACACATAAGACCATTTAGAAGATGCATCGAAAAGTACCATAAAGTACCTAAATGGACCACTTGCGGGGTGAATAGGTCCGCAAATGTCTCCATGAATTCTCTCTAAGAAGCTAGGAGACTCTAGTCCCACTTTCAAAAGGGATGGTCTCGTTATAATTTTGCCTTGAAAACAAGGTAGACATGAGTAATCATACTTCTGAAGAATCTTCAGGTTCTGCAGGTTGTGTCCACTGGATTGGCTTATGATTCGTTTCATCATAGCTGATCCTGGGTGACCTAGTCTATTATGCCAAAGTTTAAATTTTGGCGATGAATGACACTTCTGGTGCACAATTATGTTAGCTTCTGTTGATTGAATATGAGTATGATAGAGACCCGACGGGAGTCCCTTGAATCGTTCTAAGATAGTTTTTGAACCATATTTTAGACAAGTAACATACAGATATTCTGCCTCATTTATGTCATTTGTTTCTAAGTGATATCCGTTTAAACGAATGTCCTTGAAACTTATGAGGTTCCTACTTGATTTAGGAGAGAATAGTGCATCTTTTATTATTAGTCTTGTTTTATTTTGGAGCAATATAATTGCTTCACCAGATCCTTCTATTATGTTTGATAGTCCTGATATCGTAATAACGGGACCGTCATAATCATATAAGCTATAAAAATAGCTTTTTTCTCGAAGGATTGTGTGCGTCGAGGCGCTGTCCACAAGGCATTCACACTTCATCTATAGATCTATAAAAAAACAACAACAAACCATCGTAATTAAAACAACGGTTTTGAAATACAATATTTTTTTTTAAAAAAATCTCTTATATCGATCGACGGGCCGATATAGAGAGGTCAATAAGTTGCTTGCAAAAATGCATAATTATAAATATAATTTGAGCAAAAAAATAATATTAGGTCAACCCCTTTCAGCAGCTCTACGTGAATATGACCAGGCGGAAAAAATGAGGAAGGAGGGTCACCGGGGACCTCTTAAGAACCAAGCCCCAAGTTCTTTCTGACATCATACCCAAATAGGTGAGCCTATTCGGAGAGACTTCGTAAAATTTTCTTTGTCAAATGTAAGAATAAATATCATTTTTCAAGAAATTCACATTTATCAAGAAATTGACACTACCAGTGGCCGGAGCCGATGGGAGAAGAGTTGAAATGGTGGCTAATTAGTCCTGGGCACGTAAATGGAACTTCAGGTCCACGTGCCAGCTCAAATAATTTTTTTTTTTAGCAGCGTCTAGTACTACAAAATCGACACTTGCTTTGGCCATTTTATCTTTAGATCAATCATGCCAAAAATATATATATTGAGTTAATTTCCTTAAACTTTTCCTTTCCATTAATCAATGGAACTTAAAAGTTTAAAACAAGATATACTTGTAGCAAGAGATTTAAAGTTTAGTCTCATTTATGCAATTATGTCCTCATCCATTCCAGGAGATAGCCGACCCTGCTGGACTCAAAATGCTACTGTAATGAACACTATGAAAGTTGGAAAGAAGAAGAAGCTAAGAGCATTACTAATTTGTATCCTTGACAGATATCTACTATTTAGTACTAACATGCATATATGCATGCTTGAAAGTATCAGAATTAGATTGTAAGTTGGAAATAACATCCAATCTATCCCATGAATTGATCCATCTTTCTTTGGTGTAAAAAAAAGCCTACCCAACATAAAGCACTACTGTTGCAAGTTGTGTGGTCCGCCCTTCCTTAATGGTGGATGGCTTCAAAAGAATGTTTGTCCTTTGTCTATTATATATGTTACACAAAACCACATAAACTGAAATACAATATTTCAAAATGATTACTGTAACATATTGCAAGATTACTCCGTTATATTAGGCAATTTATTTATGCCCTCAGACCATATACCGATTGTTCGAATCACAAGGATGATTAATAGCAATGCAGTCAAGTGGAGTCCTTATAAATTGGACAGTCATTCGACTAATGGATTAAACCACTTGATCAGAATTAAGTGATTTGACGGTTCTCAAGAGATAACACGATTTGTTGAAAATATAAGATCCCAACTACGAATATAAAGCAATAAACTGCAAACCATTTGTTGAAAATGTAAACATGTCCAGACACACCACATGAATATGCCGATTTAGGAGCTCTATTAATTATAGCATATGGAAATGGGTTTTATCATTTCTCTAGAGTATCGTACTCTCGAATGAAATTTTAGATATCATCTAGAAAACTATCCAATTGAATATTGTATCATGAGCAAGTACTTACATGATTCAGAAAATAGTACATCTCATGAATAAAATGAATTTTTCAAAAATAAATTTACCTTTCTTATCGTACGGTGGAAGAAGGTAAAAAAAATTAACGGTACGTCGGATCGGCTAGGGAAGGAGGAAGGATGACGTCGATATCTGGACGTCGATTCTTCTTGCTTCAGCAATCGTGCTGATAACGTGTTTGAAGGGAGACAAGATATCGTAGAATAGTATTTTATTCCTGTTTCTTTCATCATATGTCAAGGGCCATATATATAGGGATAAGGGGCAACCCAAGGGTCAAGAGTTACATAACCCAAGGGTCATGAGTTACATGATCCCAAGGGTCATGTGTAACTCATGACATAATGGTGAATAGAAAGGGTTTCACAACAGGTTATTATTTATGCAGTAAATAACATCCTTTATTATTATTTTAAATGAGTTCATCTATATATACATATACCTATAAAAAGGCCCTGTACTAGTAATATATAACATTAAGATGCTAATTAGATATTATGAAGAATATTATATGTATATATATATATATATATATATATATATATATATATATACCCAAAACCCCCTTTTCATTAATCAAGGCTCGAAAACCGAAGCCAGAACGAGTATACAAGTCGCAAAATGCCGAAGCCTATACAAGTATACCACCCAAAAGAGAAAGGAGGAAGGGGAAAGCAACAGACAGTGAGAGCTAGAGGAAGAATGGGGACCAGAATGCCCCCGAGCTGTGGGCACACCGGATGCTCCTTTTGCGACATTGGCGGAAGACTTCCTGGATGAGCTGGTTGGCCGAGTATTGGGTGCCTTCGTATCTAGCCTTGTTGCGCTTCTTCCAAATGACCCACGTGGCGGCCGATATATATATATATATATATATATATATATATATATTATATATATATAAATATATATAAATAAATGAAATATTTATATATATTTATATATATATTTATATTTATATTTATATATATATATATATATATATATATATATATATATAAAGAATATATATATATATAAATATGTATATATATATTTATATATATATATATATATATATATATATATATATATATATATATATATATATATATATATATATATATTTATTTCTTTATATATATATATATATATATAATGAAATAAAAAAATGAAAAGAAAAAGAAGTAAAAATCAAAGCAAAAGCCCTGGCCGAATTTTTCTCACAACCTGAGCCAAAGCAGGCCGAAGGGAAAATTTTCCAGACCCGACCCCCTGTAACACAGCCGTATAAATGTATGGGTCGATGGAGCAAAACGCAAACCCTAGCAAACCTCCATACGTCCCCGGCAATCGGGCGACCTCTCCACGGTCTCGTGCAGCCGCGAGGAAGCCGCTGGCGGCCACAGGCCGGCTACGAACTTTGGTCGCGCTCGCGGAACCGACAGCAATTTCGCACTGGTGACCCATGTTCTTCCCTATTTTTCTCTCTCACTAGTTTATCATTTTACGATCTACAAAAACCTGCACATAGCCTTTATAACCATCTACATGTTCCTTGAAATAGATTCTAAAATACTAGACTAGATTTCTCGGGAAATCGATGCGAAGATGGAGAAAAACTTGCTCGAAAAACAAAATTACGACTGTCCCAATGCCTTGTTTGGAAGACCGTTTCTGGTCGATCCATTACGAAACCTTGGAACCTATTTAAAGGGACCTATAGAAAACCAAACCAGCATCACAACGGTGCTTGTACTTATAAAAATAACCACGAAATCAATTTTGTAAACAGTTACAAATATCACAAAAAAATAGTTTTCAAAACGTAGAAATTCCTTCGATACGACGTGCGTCCCGCCAAACCGGGCGACGTGGTCATGAATCGAAAGCATCGAAAGGTGCGTATCGACTTCATGGACGTGTGGGCTTTGACGGAATTCAAATTGGTCGCTTGTGCACGACGAATTTGATGCGTATCCGTCGAAATTTACCGTATCGGCCTCTGTGCAAATTTTCTAATTACTTATTGCACGTTCGTCAGATCGAGACAAAACTTTCACCAACAGGACCGTATCATTTTTTGGTCCTATATGCCAAGTTTGGTCTGATTCAGAGACAGTTGACTTGATCGCCGTTTTACGGGCCCTACGATCCTACTCAACATACAATTTTGTGCACGGCCCGCCAAAATCCAATTTTGGACATATGGTTGGGTTCGTATCATTAAAACGAATTCTTAGACATGTAGTTTTATGAGTTTAGAGACCATTGACTGTGGTACGCTTTTCGGTGCAAAGCGAGTCCAACGGCGAAAACTGTTTTGACCCAAAATTACCGTTTTGCCCCTGTGTCCAGATTTGGACTTAAGGACAGGCAATTCTAGCTAATTTGACTATTCTAAAATTGTTGGTAATATTTATTTCAGCATCCGGAGACTTATGCATTTGTTGACTGTTGTGGCTCACTTTGTGGTATAGTATCATTGGTTTCACCAGCACAGGACCTCAGACGAGTACATCTTCGATAGTTTTCATATTTGATTATCTCTATACTTCCTGTATTTAATAATATTTTATATTGATATCATGTTGATTCTTGACACGCTTGTCACACGAGATAGTAGTTACGGATTCTTGCATATTGTTCGTGACCAATATATTTTCGTGTTCGTGACTTGTTTGAATCCATGGGTACTAGCCGGGCGGGGAAGTACATTAGTAGACATGTAAATATACCCAAAAATATCCCAAAATGTCTATTATTGCCAAATAGCAGTCGCACAATTCACGTGCGGGGTGTCAGATTTACCCCTTAGTCGTTTATATATCGAAAGTATATTTCAAATCACTTATTAGATATAGTCTTGCTACATTATAGTTTCTTGTCATAGCTTGTCTTGTGTACCATGTCTTTTCACTTTTACTCGCATGATTCCTACCATGATTCCCTATTTATCCACTTATCATGTATCTCAGTATTATTACAGATTTATGGATTTCGTCATTTATTGATTCTGTTGTGAGAATGTACTCGTTCCATTCCTGACTGGACAACATTTTTCAGGTTAGCTGTGGCTTCACTTAGCTTTGGGAGATACGGATATACTTACAGACAGAAATCTAGAAATAGATAGCAGTTGTATCATTTTTATTAATTGTGAGTGTTAGGGTTATATACTAAAAGCATTACTTTTGCAGTAACCTTATTTCCTTAAATTTTGAATGAGAATCATATGAGAAAATGTTTGCATATTGTATTTGTTGCAAGTGTTAATGCAAATGTCTGATATTCTATATTGTAGATAATATGGTGTGTGGTGTCACACAGAAGATCATATTATCAGTTTTCTATGGAGTATATAAATAGTTCACAACCTAGATGGACTTGGACAATCTATTGGAAAGGTTGTAGTGTAATCTGGTATTAGTCTATCTTGACTATAGGTTTACACTAGTACACTTTGTATGTATTGAACAGGACCACTTGAGGTTGTTCTCTTTGTACTGACTACATAAGAGAACAAATACCTCTGTTATTATGGATGCTTGTACTCTTAATCCGGATATAATAACGGACATGTATATGCAATGTGCATTACTTTGACTCATAAAAGAGTGAGATTCATTATGGATCAACAACCTCTATGAATTGGGTAATAACATTGTATGTATGATGGGCTGTTGATTATAAATGGAATCCATGTCCCGATACATCGGGTTGATGATGTCCTCTTAAGGAGCTCATAAGGATTGTCATGTAAACCCTGCAGGTGGATTATATCTGATATGACAAATAAAGTTGAGTGGTACTACTTAAGGATAAAAGATGTCGAATCAATATAGTTGTCAGTAACTTAATTTGATCGACGGACATACGATATCTTAACATGGGGAGCCAAACGAGCATATAATAAAAGGAGCCCACAAACATAATTTGGGATTAGGGAGGTAGTACAACAATAGCTCATTAGTGGACCGAGCTATTGTTAATAGGTCTGGATTGTGTTTTCGGGCTGAACACAGGATATCCAGATCCATTAGGAGGCCTAACCCTAATTTCTCCTCATGGTCTCTGCCGTAGCCTATATATATTCTCTATTCTCTGGCTGCCAGATTACTGATCAGAAATCTGAAATTTTCTCTAAATTCGTGATTCACATAAGGAGAGAAAGAGAGTGCTGCCAAGGAGAAAAAAAAGTTGGAAGATCGTCGTCCACAAGACGTCCAACTCGAGGAAGGAATACATGCAGAAGATCTTGGGATCGTCCGCTCCAGATTGCCAGGAATTACTTGTCTCCTTTCCGCCGCAGGTATAATTCGTGAACCCTAGTTTCCGCCTATGAAGGGTTAGAACACGTATTAGATCTATTTAACTTTCTATCGATCAATACGCACACTAAAGGAAGGGTCCTGGGAATCCCCAGTTCCATCAATTGGTATCAGAGCCACTTTGGATCTACGTATTGATTGATACGTCCATGTTGTCTAATAAAACTTGCGCTATATAATAGTCGGTAGATGTAGATCTATTCTAACTCGGTTTTGCAGGCATCTTAGATCCAACTATTATGGTCCAATACATGTTTTTTTGATTGTGTTGTTTAAACCACGGACATGTCGTGGATGTTGTTGTTGCTGTGGATGTAATTAAAATCACGAGGGTTGATCGTGCTTATTAATTTAATTTTTCAATCTAGATTATGTGTGAACTCCTTCGGGAGGCATAGGATTGATGTAATTTTAATTATTTTTGATCAATCGTGATGGCGGTGGTGGCTATTTCTGACGCCGGACGAGATGCTGGTTTTCAGCAATCCAGAGGCAGACAGATGATTTTCGATGAAGGAATCGACAGCCAAAACCTAAAAAAAAAATTCCGGGCACTGCCCCGAACCCCGCGACCTGACCGGGCAGGTCGAACCCCGTATAGATCTGTGCAGGGCCAGATTTTGGATTCGGATAGTTGAGGACGGAGCAGCAAAAATGACCATAATAGTTGGATATTTTCTCTTATTTTTGTCATTTTGTTTTTTCTAATTATGCATGTTTATTATTGTGTGGTTATTTTTTTTGAAAAACCAAGCCTATATTAATAATGGACAATATGGACATAATATCAACTAGTAGAAAAACCCTCATTGTTAAATAACTAAGTGGGAGAGGATTTTTATTTAGTATAAATCCTATGGTCTCCATTACTGGTTTGTAGGTGATGTAATTATACTTGCGTGTTGGCTTTAGTGCTTTCCTCCATATCGGATGAGTATAATTATGGATCACCAGTACAAACTTCCTTCGGAATAATTGTAGAAAGTTACCTAGTATGTGTTCACTTCTCCATCTGAAGGAACTCATTACAAGGTAATGGACTTAGTATTAAGTAATGGTATACACTTAGATACAAATAATAGTATCCTCCCCATCGGAGTCACTGCTATTATTTGTATGACCAAAGCAAGACCAGCATATTAATTTTATTTATCATAAAGTTATATTGACATGATAGTAAAATTAATAAGAAAAATCTACTTGAACAAAATTAAATTTGTATACGTCCACACTATCGTGGCATGCTAAATTCATGGTGTTTAAGGTGTTGGTGAATTTCTTATTATTGTTTTGAGGGAATCAATATTTAGTTAATTCAAAAAAAAATTTTTGCCCTACATCATTTTATTTATGTGATTCTCAGGATTTCAAAAAATGTGTTCTTTCAGTCCACTTATGGTGATTCTTAAAGAAAACAAACTTACTGAACCTAATTATATTGACTGAAAACGTAATTTGGACATTGTTCTGACTGCTGAGGAGTACAAATATGTACTTGTTGAGGAATGCCCACCTAAGCCTGATGCTAACTCTGATGAAGAGGTCAAAGAGGCTTATAAGAAGTAGAAAAAGGCAGATGAGATGGCGCGGTGTTACATTCTGGCATCTATGTCAAATGTACTGCAACATCAGCATCAGGCCATGACCACAGCTTATGACATAATGTATAACCTCAAGGAACTCTTCGGACATTAGAGTAGAGCAGCTAGGCAGTTTGCTATAAAATGTTTGATAAATACAAAAATGGCTGAGGGGACACCAGTAAGGGATCATGTTCTCAAGATGGGGATCCTTGGTGCTGAAATCGATGGGGAAACCCAGGTCGATATCATTCTCGGGACTCTGCCTAAAAGTTTTGACAATTTCTGCCTTAATTACAACATGAACAAAAGGTTGTATAGTTTGGCAGAACTTGCAAAAGAGCTACAGGATGCTGAATCTCTCTTTAGGCAGAGTGGTCATATTTTTGTTTCTGAAAAGGCTTCTACTTCTAAGCCAAAAGGCGGTAAGAAGAAGAATAACATTCAGAAACAGGCAAACTTAGCAAAGAAGGGCATGGGACCTCAAGGCGCGGTGAAAAAGCCGAAAGGCAAATGTTTCAAGTGCAAAGGGTCAGGACATTGGAAGACTGATTGTCCACTTCTCAAACAAGGGAAAAAAGAAGGTATATCTCATTTACTATTAGTTGAAACATGTTTAGCGGTGTTATCTACCGGCACCTGGTGTGTAGATACAGGAGCCACTAATCATGTCTGCAATACATTGCAGGGGTTCCAGGAAACCAGACGGCTCAGTGATGGAGAGATATGCTTGTTCATGGGTGATGCTACAAAAGTATCGGTCGTTGCATTAGGAGATGTTACTTTATCTTTCGGTAGAAATAAGTCTTTGACATTGAGAGATTGTCTTTATGCACCTTCACTTAGAAGAAATTTAGTTTCTGTTTCTATGTTAGTTAAGGATGGATATTCAGTTTATTTTAATGACAATATTGTTATTAGAAAGAATAAACATTTTATCTGTAATGGTGCATTGGTTGATAATTTGTATGTCATTAATCCTATTTCGCCCACAATGCAACTTATGGAAATGAATAATATGCCATCTAACTTAAATAAGAGAAAAGAACCTTCTTGTATGAACCAAACATATCTTTGGCACTTATGATTGGAGCATATTAACCTAAGAAGGATTCAAAGACTGGTTGAAGATGGACCTTTGAGTTCATTGGAAGTGGAGGCACTACCAGTCTGTGAATCATGTTTGGAAGGTAAAATGACCAAAAGGCCTTTTACGGCAAAGGGGTATAGGGCCAAAGATGTGTTGGAATTGGTTCATTCTGATTTGTGTGGACCCATGACTATCCAAGCTAGAGGTGGCTTTCAATATTTTGTCATATTTATTGACGATTATTCAAGGTATGGATACATTTATTTGATGCGCCGTAAGTCTGAGTGCTTTGAGAAATTCAAAGAGTACAAGGCTGAAACAGAGAAACGTCATAGAAAATGTATCAAGTCATTACGATCAGATCGTGGTGGCGAGTACCGCTTTGGAGAGTTTAGGGATTATTTATCAGAGGCTGGGATTGTATCCCAATTGACTGCACCTGGAACGCCCCAACAGAATGGTGTAGCCGAAAGAAGGAATAGAACTCTTATGGAGATGGTTAGATCAATGATGAGTTATTCGGATTTGCCAGATTCGTTTTGGGGATATGCCTTAGAGACTGCAGCTTATATTTTGAACTTGGTTCCTTCTAAGTCAGTACCTCTTACTCCCACAGAGCTGTGGATTGGGCGTAAGCCTAGTCTGAAATATGTTCGCATTTGGGGTAGTCCAGCACATGTGCTGAATGGGAAAGCAGATAAGTTGGAATCTCGTACAGAAGTACGCTTGTTTGTAGGCTATCCAAGAAGAATGAAAGGAGGTTTATTTTATACTCCTAAGGATCAGAAGGTCATTGTTAGCACCAATGCCCGATTCTTAGAGGAAGACTATGTGATGAACCATAAACCCACAAGTAGAGTTGTTCTAGAAGAACTGAAAGGTGAGACACCAAGTACTTCAGTACTAACAGTACAAGAGGATGAACCACAAATAACTGCACAACGTGTCATAAATGTTACACCACAACCGATAGTGCCTCGTCGTAGTGGGAGGGTTGTGATACAACCTGATAGATATATGTTCTTGGAAGAGTCATCAGACTTCATCCCTGAGGAACAAGATTATGATCCCTGTACCTACAATGAAGCACTCCAAGATAAAGATGCAGAGTCTTGGCAAAAAGCAATGATATCTGAAATAGAATCTATGGATTCTAATCAGGTCTAGGAGCTTGTAGAACCACCCGTTGGTGTAAAAGCCATTGGATGTAAGTGGGTATATAAGAGAAAAAGAGGATCAGATGGTAAGGTTGAAACCTTTAAAGCTCGGCTTGTAGCAAAAGGTTTTACTCAAAGAGAGGGTATCGATTATGAGGAAACCTTTTCTCCTGTAGCCATGCTTAAGTCTATTCGGATTCTTTTATCTATTACAGCTCATCTCGATTATGAGATTTGGCAAATGGATGTCAAGACAGCTTTCCTTAATGGAAGTCTTGAGGAAGACATCTATATGAAGCAACCAGACGGGTTCATTGAAAAGGGCCAGGAGCATCTTATTTGTAAGCTCAAAAAGTCCATTTATGGACTTAAGCAAGCTTCCAGATCTTGGAACATCTATTTTGATCAGGTGATAAAATCCTATGGATTTGATCAATGTCTGGATGAATCATGTGTATACAGAAAGTGTGACGGAAACGTGGTGGTGTTCCTAGTACTTCATGTGGATGACATCTTGCTCATTGGAAATAATGTGAAGGTATTATCTGATGTAAGGGTATGGTTATCCAAACAGTTTGATATGAAGGACTTGGAAGAAGTAGGTCACATCCTTGGGATCAAAGTTCTACGAGATCGCAAAAAAAGGATGTTGGGCTTATCCCAAGCTTCCTATATCGATACTGTACTAACTCGTTTTAGTATGCAAATTTCTAAGAAAGATTTTTTACCTTTTAGACATGGAATTGCTCTATCAAAGGAGCAGTGTCCGAGGACACCTAAAGAGATAGAGAACATGAAGGCAGTTTCTTATGCTTCAGCAGTAGGAAGCTTAATGTATGCAATGCTATGTACGAGACCAGACATCTGCTTTACCGTAGGCATGGTCAGCAGATATCAGTCTAACCCAGGACAAGAGCATTGGACTGCCATAAAACATATTTTGAAGTACCTGAAAAGGACTAAAGAGTATATGCTAGTTTGCCAGGCAGATAGTTTAGTTCCCTTGGGGTATACAGACTCAGATTTTCAGTCAGATAGGGATTCCAGGAAATTTACCTCAGGTTATGTGTTTACTTTGGGTGGTGGAGCCATTGTGTAGAGGAGTATCAAGCAAAAATGTATTGCTAATTCCACCATTGAAGCCGAGTATGTGGCAGCCTCTGAGGCAGCCAAAGAAGCGGTTTGGCTCAGAAACTTTCTATTGGACTTGGATGTGGTACCTAGTTTGCCTAAGTCTATTACACTTTATTGTGATAATAGTGGTGCAGTGGCAAACTCGAAGGAACCACGAGCCCATAAGACTGGCAAACACATTGAGCGTAAGTACCACCTGATACGAGATTTTGTAAAGAAAGGAAAAGTTGTTGTGATCAAGATAGCATCAGCCGACAACCTAGCTGATCCCTTTACAAAGAGCTTACCAGCTAAGGCTTTTGATAGTCATGTTGAGGGAATGGGAGTCAGATGTGTAGCAGCATGGCTTTAAGTATAAGTGAAAGATTTGTAACAGTATACTGAAAAGCAATGCTTTGAGTATAAGTGGGAGATTGTTAGGGTTATATACTAAAGCATCACTTTTACAGTAACCTTATTTCCTTAAATTTTGAATGAGAATCATATAGGCAAATGTTTGCATATTGTATTTGTTGTAAGTGTTAATGCAAATGTCTGATATTCTATATTGTAGATAATATGGTGTGTGGTGTCACACAGAAGATCATATTATCAGTTTCCTATGGAGTATATAAATAGTTCACAACCTAGATGGACTTGGACAATCTATTGGAAAGGTTGTAGTGTAATCTGATATTAGTCTATCTTGACTATAGGTTTATACTAGTACACTTTGTGTGTATTGAACAGGACCACTTGAGGTTGTTCTCTTTGTACTGACTACATAAGAGAACAAACATCTATGTTATTATGGATGCTTGTACTCTTAATCCGGATATAATAACGGACATGTATATGCAATGTGCATTACTTTGACTCATAAAAGAGTGAGATTCATTATGGATCAACAACCTCTATGAATTGGGTAATAACATTGTATGTATGATGGGCTGTTGATTATAAATAGAATCCATGTCCCGGGTACATCGGGTTGATGATGTCCTCTTAAGGAGCTCATAAGGATTGTCATGTAAACCCTGCAGGTGGATTATATCCGACATGACAAATAAAGTTGAATGGTACTACTTAAGGATAAAAGATGTCGAATCAATATAGTTGTCAGTAGCTTAATTTGATCGACGGACAAACGATATCTTAACATGGGGAGCCAAACGAGCATATAATAAAAGGAGCCCACAAACATAATTTGGGATTAGGGAGGTAGTGCAACAATAGCTCATTAGTGGACCGAGCTATTGTTAATGGGCCTGGATTGTGTGTTCGGACTGAACACGGGATATCCAGATCCGTTAGGAGGCCTAACCCTAATTTCTCCTCATGGTCCCTGCCGTAGCCTATATATATCTTCTATTCTCTGGCCACCAGATTACTGATCAGAAATCTGAAATTTTCTCTAAATTCGTGATTCACGTAAGGAGAGAAAGAGAGTGCTGCCAAGGAGAAGAAAAAGTTGGGAGATCGTCGACCACACGACGTCCAACTCGAGGAAGGAATACGTGCAGAAGATCTTGGGGTCGTCCGCTCCAGATTGCCAGGAATTACTTGTCTCCTTTCCGCCGCAGGTATAATTCGTGAACCCTAGTTTCCGCCTATGAAGGGTTAGAACACGTATTAGATATGTTTAACTTTCTATCGATCAATACGCACACCAAAGGAAGGGTCCTGGGAATCCCCAGTTCCATCAGTGAGAACTTTGTATTTTCTTTAATTATAAATATTGAAAATATTGTAATCAAATTTAGAAATGTGAATGAGCAATAAATGTTTATTTTATGATTTTGAGCATATTGGCCGTAACAGTGTTCTACCGCCGACTCTGCGGCCTAGGCTGGCTTGGATACGTCTCATATTCGAAAAGCGGGTGCGGGTCATGACAAATGTGTCATACTCAATGGTAGGCTATAAGTCCACAGGTGTGGCCGGGATAACGGGATCGTCTGTAACTGGAAAATCTCTCTATATGAACTACTTGATCAATCTAGTCATTAACCTAGTCAGATTCATTATGAATCCCTGGTCGTGGTAACCCGGAATCCATGTCATAGACGTAATACAAGACAGGATAGGTAGCTTGTACAGGCACAACCAGGAAGATCAACCGTGGGGTCAAGGCAAGAGTTACACTTAACAAGTCATGATTGGCTGTCGTAACAGCGATCAAGATTACACATGTCATATCAGGTTTACTTGTCATTTGTCAGGAGTACCTGTCAATAGTGTGCCTCAACGGACCACTATCAAGATTATCAAGATGGAATCATATTATCATGTTCAGATTCAAGTTCAAGTGGTCAAGTCGGGTCATCGCAATTTAGGCCAAGTACAAAAAACATACAAAGAAGATAAATAAAACTGTGATTGAAACTATCAGTCTCATATAAACTCTGGTTAAAATGAGACAGAAAGATTATTGAAGCCAAGACGGAGTTCTAAAACTTTTATGTTTTAAGTTTTACAAGACTCTAGCTAAAAAGTAGCTTAAACATGCAACAACAGTCATTCGCACGTGCACGCAGAGAAAGCTGGCCACGGCGTGCAGGACATGAGAGCACAGCATGCAGGCGCACGACAAATGAATCAATCAGGCACGTGGTCGTGAAATGTACAGCGTGTAGATGCACTGTGTGTGGAGCGCAAGAGCACGACGTGCAGGCGGGCGGTCGCAAACGCACAGTACACGGATGCACAACGTACGGGACACGAGAATACGATGCACAGGCGTGTGGCATGCAAAACGTGCTGCACGTGAATGCACGGCATACGGAGAGCGAGAGCACGGCACAGGCGAGCGGCAAACAAATCACGTTGGCGCACGGCACATGAAACATGCAGCACTCGGATGCATGGTACGCGGGGCACGAGGACATGACGCGCAGGCGCACGAGAAACAAATCGCGTACGCACACGACAAACGAATCATGCGGGCGCAAGGCCGTGAACCGCATAGCACATGGATGCATGACGCAGGATGCGAGAGCACGACGCGTAGGCACATGGCAAATGAATTGTGCACGGCACAGTTCATCGTCCCAGCAGCACCAAAGATGTGTGGGAACCTATGAACACCAAAAATGTCATAACTTCTTCAAAATAAGTCAAAATCAAGCGGTTCAAAGCCAAATTTGTGTAGAATTAAATTCCCCACAACATGGGACCATTAGTTTTTAGAAATAGCAAGTGTTTAGAGATTAAAAACAAAAAAGTTAAAACTTAGATCTACAATCTACAAAAATATATCCATCAAAACCCAAAATTCTAAGTTCTAAAGGGCTTTAGAATCAAGCAAGAAAGAGAATGGAACAATAAAAATGAAGATCCTTCATGGATCAAGTTGTACTTATCTAGGGTTTGGTGGAGGAGTAAATAAAGAAGAAGATGAAGAAGTAAATGGTAATAATGGAGTAGAGAGAGAGGATTGGTTTAAATACAAAGCTCATTCATGATGAACCAACTTAAACCAAACCAAGCCATGCCAAGTTTAACAATCGGTTCATGTTTTTGACCACCGAGAGTGACAAAGTCCATCGCCAAGAACTCCAGCCGTCCATCGCCTGGAAATACGTATAACGAAAAACGAGAGTGACAAAGTCCATCGCCGAGAACTCCTACCGTTCAACAATTAGTTCATGTTTTCGACCTGTCCACCGCTTATTTCATCGTAGATCCTTTTGTAAAATCTGATTATTGTACTTATTATGTAATTTTTTATTTTGGTCTTGATGCTTCTCAGATCCTTATTATAAGTTGTTCTCCAAATTGTGATATACGGGATTGAAAAAGTATATGAGAAGGCATTTAGCTTATTTATTTTAGTTCTCCAAAATTGAAGCTTCCAAATAGATGAGAAGGCAAGAGATGTTATCCTCATTGGCAAGTTTAAGCAGGTTGACAAACATAGTTTTTAGTTTTAAAAAAGGGCTTTAGTTACTTTTGGTCTTAGCTAATTCTCTGTGTACCTACAGGTTGGTGTAACCTACTTAATGGAGATATGGTTGGACATGCATGTGATATTATGGCTACAACCATAGCTTGTAATGCTGCTGATAAAGCCGTAAAGGTAATATTTTGTAGATCGAGCATTTGGTCCTTTAGTTTATTCAGTACATCAACACCTTATTTTATCTTCTGATTTCTTAGGTTCATCAACTTTAATCCAATACAATATTACATTTTATGAGCTCAGTTAGTTTGCAATTCTCCCTTGATTCTATATTATTCTGGTGTGCACTCAAGAACAACTTTTGATATCTAATAAAATCCGATGTACTTCAACACTTTTTAAGATATGTCTTGCTCAAAGGGAGATGAAGTGGAAAAGCCTAACATGGAAGTATGTGAAGGTAAGTTTTAATTTAGGTTTCTTTAACAGAAAATGTGGTAGCCATTAAAATGGTTCAATATATTAATGTAATATTGATTTTATTGGTATAATATGATGTTATAATAGTTGATTTTATTTTTTTTGGTACTTTGCTGGGAGAAATGATTTCTGGCTGACAATTGATGAAATAAGAGGAGAGGTGGCAAAATTTATCCTGAATATTGTTAATGAATACCGTATATAAAAAATAATGCATTCGACAATTTCAAAAGTATTGTTAATTTACGTTGAGGACATTTGAGATTGAAATAATATTTTTATAGTTCAATGTTGCACATTGAATAATAATGAAATAAAAAAAGTTGTTGGCGTTAGAGTTTATCTTCTGTCTTTCATTTTCTTATATGGGCGTATACAAAATACAAATTGTCGAATGCGGATGCAAAAAATGGGTACTATAAAATGATGAAATTTAATAACGCAAAGAAGTCATCTTTTGTAAATAAAAATGATGCATAAAAGTCATCTTTTAAATAAATATGACGTATGTTGAGCTGCCATTGATTTCTTATGATAAATATAATCTTTTTTAAATAAAGATGATGCATAGAAGTCATCTTTTATGGGAAAAAAATGATGCGTAAAAGTCGTCTTCGTAAATAATGGTTATGCATAGTAGTCATCTTTTGTAAATAAAGAAGATGCATGAAAGTCATCTTTTATAAACAAATATGATGTGTGTTTAGCTGCCATTAATTTTCATGATAAAAGTCATCTTTTATAAATAAAGATGACAGATAGAAATCGTCTTTTCTAAATAAAGATGATACATAAAAGTCATCTTTTATAAATAAAAATGACGTGCGTTGAGTTGCTATTTATTTCTAATAATAAAGATGAACCCTTCATAGATGACGGCCAAACAAATGTCATCAATTAGCATATTTAGCCGTCATTGATATCCATTTTCTCGGTCATCACTGTCATTTCTCTCTTATGGTTGCAAGCGATCTTAGTTTCCTACAACTACAATCAATAAACTACAACTACAATCAATAATATTGAGAGGTTATGTGCCAATTTTATTTCGATAGGGGGTATTCATGTTATTTAATAGGATACCCTATATTGGCCTAAGGAAGAGGGTGGAGTGGGTTGCTCCGCTGTGATTACTTTGTGAATTGGCTAATGTTACGACCCCTACCCGGCATAGAGGCACACGTACGTGGGTACGGCCAGCCTACGCTGCAACATCGACGGTTGAACAATTTTTAGTCATGTGGCATCTACTTCTAGATTATAAATTTAGGGGATTTTTTTAATTTGATTATAATTAATTTTATTTTCATTGGAAGTCATGCCTAAGTTTGTAGGTGAGCTATGACCACATTAAGGTCACATGGCCTCATAGCTTAAATATAGGTTATTTACATATTTTATATTTTCTATAATTTTTGGATATTTTTAGGTATTTTACTTATGAAGGTTGATTATGTTTAGGGACTTTTTAGATTTACTGCAAGGTCATTCAGGCTTATTTTGGAATAAAATATTTTTATTTGGGCTCTAGAGAGATAAAAATATTTTCTATAATTTTCTGGAATTTTTTTGGAATTTTTAGGAATTTATTTGGAGTTATTTGGATTTAAATTAATTTTTAAATTATTTTCTAATTAATTACAGTAATTAATTGCCATGTGTTGTGATTAGCCCTAACCTAGATTGGACCTAACCTAGATTAGTCATAGTTAGTCTTAGTGAGCCATGGTTAGTATTAGTTAGTTATGAGTAATTTTGGTTAAGTCATTATTAGTTAGAGCTAACTAGGTTGCAACTTAGACTAGCGTGTATACCTAGACTTGTGGACCGTTGATTTGACTAGATGTTAGGAGAGCCCTTGATCTATTCCCAAAGCCCTAACCCTAGCTTTATGGGCCGGCCACCTTGGGATCAATACCCCTATTTAATGTCTCCCAAAAATACTTGCCTCTTTTGTTCATTCTCCCATTTTTTTCAAGAGCAAGGTTTGTTCTTCCTTCAACCTCTTCTATTTTGATCAATACTCATCTATTTTCATTCAAACTTCCTACATTGTAACCTAATTTCTGTTCTTCTACTGTTGGTGGAGGTTAACTTCAGTTTTGGACTCTATTGGGGCTTTGAGCTAGCTAGGAAGGATCTCCATTATTGAGCTTTCTTGAGGAGGAGCACCACATAGGTAACTTCCTATTCAACCACATAGGTAATTTCCTCTAACTGTAGGAATAGGTTTCGTGTGGTGTCATGTCCTTTACGTGTCCGTATTGGACACGTATCAGCCTAGGTTTAGTAGTGTTCGACGAAATGCCACAGTGGGCATTTCGACTCTGTTTTCAAAATATTTTTTAAAAGGAATTCTCGTTTTTATGTGGCTTATCGATTTCCCTTTGACTGAACACGGATCGAGTCCAGTTTGTGTCGAGTTGGACTCGTGGACACGCCCCGTGCGCCCGCGGCTGGACTGTCCTACTACTCGGGTGTTCGTGTGGCTGATTCTGGACACGTGTCCTTGGACACAGAGCTTGGGGCAATGTCTGACACGACACTCCTAAAGTCTCGTGTCCAATGGATTCATGTCGAGTGAGCTAGGAATCGTGTACTGGTCGCACGGTCTGTGCCAGTCGTGTGTTCTGTGTTCGTGTGAGTTCTTGGACACTTGTGTCCTATTTTTGGACATGTGAAGGAGTAGTATAACTCGTGCACATGTTCGACACTAATTACCAACCCATTAATTGTGATTTTGTTGATTAATTAGATTCGAATTCTTGAATTCCCTAATTTTTTTCGATACCACTGATACAAACTGAACTGAGCTGATTTCTGAGTTTTAAACTATTTATTAACTGATTTTTAATGATGTTAATGGTTAATTAGATTTACCTACATGTGTAATGGCTGATGATTATGTTAGAGTGTGACTTGTGATGAGAAATGTGTATTCGAATTTGATTTTGATATGCTAAGCTAATAGAGGGCTGAGGTTGAACTATTAGTTGTTGATTTCTTCTCACACACACATAATCTGAAATCGTATCACACATCACCCTATTATTCATGTCACTTAATTTCAAAGAGTATTACACTCTCATGTGTAACATACACAGGACACCCTAAAGAGCTGGACCTGTTTTCCAATACACTGTACAGTCACTTGACACACACATTATTCTCCAATATTAAAACTGAATCACTGTCACTTAATTCCTTTGACACAACCTACATGACACTACACACATGGACACACATTAGTTTTCCTGTCACAAGTAACTGTTTACACAGACACCCAAACCTGAACACTATAGCCTACACATGCACTCACCTATAACACTTGTAACTCCACCTTATTGGTATTTGAAATTTTATAATATTGATGGTAAAAATTGGAATTTTTTTAATCCTTTAAATTTTATTTTGAACTAATTATATAATTGTCATTTTATTATTTCAGCTTGGGCTCAAATTCATTCCTAGTCCATACCCCTTTTAACCAAATAATTCTTTTAAAACAAACAAATTTAATTTGGGCCCATTACCGGGCCCATGATTAACCGGCCAAATTCTTCCATCTGTTAGTGAACAGCAGGGCTGTTTACTTCAAATGAAACCATTTTCAAAATTTCTTTGATTCTTCTCCTCCTCTAACCGTTTCAGCAGTGAGGATTGGGAATTTCCTGCACAAGTGAGCGTGACCCTCACGCATAACCAGCTATAAGTAGCCTTATTGTAGATCTGTGATTCTCCATCAATTGTAAGAATTTTCCCAGATCCTCTTCCTCTCGTTCTCCTCTTGAACTCAGCTGTGGCGATGGCGATGAAGGAGCCAACCCTCACCGGAAGACTGACGACGGCGATGATGGCCTGACCAACTCGACCGACGATTTATTCTCTGGACGACCCTTCTCTTTACTCTGATCTGGTAATTGTCCTGACTATTGATCAAACACTCGTTCGTTTCAAATAATTGATCGATCCATGATGAATTTTCCTTGATTTGATTGTTATGGAGTCTAGATCTGGAAACACCTTTATTTTAGATCGAACAAGCTCTTTGAAGATTATTTCATTTCTAATGCTTGGTAAGTTATTGCCGAGCCTTGATTCTTAGTTTTGCTGAGTTCTTATTTTGATATTTGGTTGATTCTCCAAACATCAGATCAAATCGTTCGACTGAGAATTGAGGATTGATCGATTCTTGGGTGGGTCTAGACAACAATCAAGGTGAGTTCATACCAAATTTCGAAGTAGAAATTAGTTTTCCTTAATCTTCACAAGTATGGATCGGTTCTGTCATTTAAATCCTTGCTTGAACCTTTGGAATTCTGGTGAATCAGTTGTGTGATCGTAACAAGAGATTTGGGGATCTAAAACATATCAAGGACGGGTTAAATCGATCCTTGGTAAGTATGAGAGTATATTTCAAATCTGACATTATGAATCTATAATCTGCTGAAACCTAGCTCTCTTGATTTTCTGTTGATTTTTGTCTATCCCTGTTTATGTTATAATCCGGATCCCAGAGAGATTCAGTCATCTTGGCAGGATTCATAATCCGATCTGAACAATTCGAACAACTACTAAAACCAGCTAGTCAGGTAGATTCTTATTCTTCTAATTAGTTTCTCGTCTAAGTTAATCAAATACCTGTATCATTGACTGGTTGTATGTTTATCTCTATAAGTAATTATCTCATGTATTAAGAGGGTATATCTGTTAGCTTAACCTCAGGATTAGATCAGGTTGTATGTTGTTGATTCGATTTATTGCATATCAAGACAGATTTTGATGATAGTTCGAATTAGGAATGATAGCTTGACAAAACGTTTAATTCCAGTTTAATATCCTAATGCAAGTTTCGAATGGAAATAATTTGATATCTAATCAATTGTTATTTCCAGTAGTTCCTGCAATATGAACAATGTTATTCTGGACTGGTGGCCATGATGTGTACAAAATTGCAAGTACATATCAGTGGGTATTATGAAGGATTAGAGTTAACACAGGAACCAATTGACCATTGTCTTGTGCTACATCTGCTCAGTTCAATTTTAGGTTCATTTTTAGTCTGGTTAATACTGCTTACTGTAATACCTAATCAATATTAAGGAATATATAAACTGAACTAGGAAGATGTTGGCCCTGTGATAAGGTGCCTGGGTTGTGTTTGATTCTTACAAATCCTGGTGAACTGATCCCTGCAAATCGGTGCTTGGGTGTTGTTCTTTTAACTGCTGCTAAGTGTGGTTGATAATATCTGTTAGTGGTAACTGATTTTTAACCTGAGAACAGGGTCCAAGTATTTGTTGAACTCGAAATTGTTGGAATTAGATAAAGTAAACCATGATACTCTGTTAGTACTGCCTAGAGTGCTATCATCAGTCCAGATTGGTTATTCCAAACCTGACTTCACATTTTAGTTCATTTGTATCAGTTTAGGCTAATGTTGGGCTGGCACTTTGAGATTGATCTTTCACCTAAGCATTTCAGAGAGGACTGTAATGATAGTTGGCTTTGGTTTTTCAATTCTAAAACTGAATTGAATCAGTTTAGTATGGACTGAGGATAGGTTGTATCAGACTGAACTTATTTTGACGAAATCAGTGTAAAGAGTTCAGGACAGTGTGTAGGATGATATCCTGACATGCAATTCACGCTCAAGGGGATTAGCTGATCTGAGACAAATTGAATCTCAGAACAGAATTTAGGAGTTGATTGGTTTATCTCAAATCCTTAACCTATAGTTGGCAATAGGTGGTATCAATTGAAGGGACTTACCATTTAAGTGCAGCTCTAATGTTGATTCAAGCATGGTAGTGTTGTGGTCTGTATTTACATGAGTTCAACCTATGTTTCAAAATCTGGAGAAGCAGACCACAGCTTAGGATTGAGGAATTGGACTAAGTGAGCAGTATTAAGCAGGTTAATAGGTTAACCATTAAGTTAGCTTAGATTAGTAGAACTGATTGGTTCTTATGTTTCCTGGAAATTCTTATGAATAGAGTTAGATATCAACTGCTTGCTTGTTCCCAGAGCATGATGTGTAGCTGAGTATTGAAAATCCTATTAACAGTTAATTAAAACTGATAGTTAGGTTGGTTGTTGGACTGAACTGTTGGTCTCAATGCCTACCTAGACTGAACTTTGTAATGTCCTGTTAAGGACTGCAATGCATCAACCAACTTAGAACTGATGCCATTTGAGATTGAGAATCATCTATAGGAATAAGTTTGAGGCAAATAGGATTGGTTATGTTCTGATATCGACTATAGGTAAAATGGTATTGAAACATGTATCACCTGAACAAGGGTGGGTATCAACCACTATACAAAAAAAAAACAAATCTTTGCATAGGAATGACTTTATATAACACAAGTGGTGTAGATAGGTAGATAGGTTACCTTATACTTTGAAATATTATTGTAGTTGTATAAATGGTAATTTATAGTTTATGTATAGATAAGTTTTAATATTAAAACAAGTTGTTATAGTGACCTTTAGACTAGAAGTTTTACCTACATTGTAGATTTATACTTGTAACTATATAACAGGAAGATTTCCAGCTCCACTACTCTTTCTTGAGCACCAGGAGACAGGCAAGTATACTACTCTGATTTGTTCATTTCTCATGTCTTCGTACTCATCCTTGTATCTCTTGATGACACGATATATCACGATATTGTCTCGTTTCATGTTCCTTGTATCATTGTGTCTGGGAGGGGAAATACTATAGATATGTGATCAAACCCTGTTACTACTCATGTGAATAGCTTGGGTCCCGCACCGTGTACGCGGGACCAAAGCCGTACCATTTCATT
This sequence comes from Iris pallida, assembly GCA_029216955.1. Taxonomy (NCBI): domain Eukaryota; kingdom Viridiplantae; phylum Streptophyta; class Magnoliopsida; order Asparagales; family Iridaceae; genus Iris; species Iris pallida. The sequence goes on from JANAVB010007600.1 coordinate 13,426,148, forward strand.
ATCATTGCATCTACCCAAGCCGATCACACTCTAGAAGTATTTTAAATATTGCACATGTCAGGATTCAGTTTGTATTTCAGGATTTCATGGTTGTATTTCATGTTCAGGCTGTATTTCATGATTCAGTTTGTATTTCATGATTCAGGTTGTATTTCATGTTCAGGACTCTTACCATGTTTCCCTGTTTTACTTTCAGTATTCCTATTCAGTTCATGTCTTGTTCTCATTTCCTGTACTTTATATTATTCATGTTTTCTTGATTCATACCATGATGTACATGTTCATTTCTCTGGATATACTTTGCTCCGCTCCTGAATAGGATATATTACAGGTGAGTTCGAGGCTTTATGCGATACATTCTATGGCGAGGAGCCTATTGATGTAGGAGAGCTAGCTGGTACAGCTTATGACTTAGAGGCTACAGAAGCCTAGAGATTTCCCTATTATTTCCATGTATTTGAGACTAGTAGACTTTCTATCATTCTGGAATGTAATAATTTCTGATATTGTACTTTACTCTGGGATACATTTTATAGATGTTGTGTTTCATTCTTGTATTGATATCTGTTTAGTTTCCCTAGAATGGTACATCTTACTTTGTTATTATATAACAAAGGCTGGGCGTGTCCGACTCGTATCCGGTTATTCGGGAGCGGGTCGTGACATGTTTTTAGTGGTGGCCCATGCAGGTCAATCCTAATGGTACCTAGGACTTAGCGTACTATTGGAGGACTTGATTACACTAGGGAAACTTGAACACAGCATAGGAAAATCGGGAATTAAGGGTATATCAGGTATATCATGTTTTCAGGTGCATTAATTTTATAAAAATATTGTTTATTAGGTTTTTAGGGTTTGTCGTTCAACGAAGTTTTCTTTTTATGCAGGATGGTTGCCACAAGGAAGACCGCAGATCAGACTGGAGTTGCAGGCGGTTCTGGAGTTGCAGGCGGTACAGAGCAGCCTGTACCAGATGTTCAGGCAGATCAGCTTCCGCCAGCACCTCCTATCTTTCCAGCACTGCCGTCGACGATGATGTTTGACGGCACCCAGGTGATGGCGATGTTTCAGCACTTTCTGGAGGCCCAGAACCATCAGGCAGCGCAGTTCAGAGCGACTGTCGTCGACGCACTAAAGACCAGAGGGCCGGCAGCACCAGCACCAACACCAGCACCAGTCGCACCTCCAGCACCACGAGGACCGAGACCAGGGACGGCCAAGGAGTATCAGAACCTCTGCTCGCTGGACTTCTAGGGCAACGAGGGGATTCTCTATGCAGACGAATGGCTAGAGAATGCGAAGAGGACCTTGAGGTTGGCGAACATTCCAGATGACACGAAGGTGGAGGTAGCCAGCATGCGACCCTTCGACTTGGCGAGGACATGGTACCGGGAGGACCCCCAGTTGACGGAGCCCCATGTATCTTGGACAGTTTTCAAAACACTGTTCAAGGAGAAGTTCTATCCAGAGGTGGAGAGGGATGAGCTGAGGATGCAGTTCGAGGCGCTACAGCAGGGGACTATGACGGTCGCGGAGTACACATCGGAGTTTACCAGACTCAGCCGATTCGCTGAGAGCCTAGTTAGAGATCCAGAGGACATGGCCTGGAGATTCAAGAAGGGTCTGAACAGGGAGCTGCGGCATGCAGTAGCTATTAGCCAGGCGACTACCTACACTAGCATCCTTAAGATCGTCTAGGCAGTCGAGAAGGAGATGGACCCGAGGCCCAAGCGGGATAGGGACGTCGGCAGCAGCAGTTACCAGGCGCCAGCGAAGAGGGTGCAGATATAGACTCCGGCAAAGCAGCATCAGCAGGCAGCAGTTCAGCATCTTCCTGCCAGAGTTCCAGCAGCTCAGCATCAGAGGCAGCAGGGGATCACTTGCACATATTTCCATCGATCGGGACACCACGTGGAGGTCTGTCGCAAGAGGCTCGGACTTTGCCTCTTCTGCGGATCAGACGTACATCATATGAGGGACTGCGCTCAGGCTACAGCCAGACTAGCAGGAGGACCCCGAGGAGCTGGAGGACCACCGCCTGCACCACCCAGAGCATTACCTGCACCCCAGAGAGGAGGACCTCTACCACCCCAGCAGCAGAGGTTTGCACAGCATCAGCAGCAGCAGAGGGGGGAGCACAGCAGGAACGTGCTTACGTCTTGGCCGCAGTTGAGGAGGAGGCAGCTCCAGATGTCATCACAGGTTCTGTTATCATTCATTCATTTCCTGCCATTGCCTTATTTGATTCTGGAGCCACACATAGCTTTGTATCATATGAGTTTCTGCATAGACACAGCTTCACACCCAAGCCCACTAGGAGGAACTATAAGATTATGACAGGAGGTGGGATTGTGCCAGTCAGTGAGATGGTAGATTACCCTATCACTATAGCTGGACGAGAACTTAGGGCTCGACTTCTGGTAATGCCATTGCCCGGATTCGACGTAGTCCTCGGCATTGACTGGATGAGCAAGCAGTTTGCTGTAATAGACTGCCATGAAGGGAAGGTGACTTTCAGCCCGCCAGGACTTCTACAGTTCGAGATCAGCAAACGACTTGCAGAAAGGCCAGAGGGAGTCTACTTCGGAGCAGTTACAGAAGACCAGGAGTTGCCGTATCCGCTGATTGCAGAGTATCTTGACGTCTTCCCCGAGGAGTTGCCAGGATTGCCGCCAGATCGTGACGTGGAGTTCAGCATCGACCTAGTGCCCCGGATCAGCACCGAAGTCCCATCATTGTTACAAGATCAATCCGAAGGAAGCTGCAGAGTTGAAGGCCCAGATTGATGAGCTAGAAGGAAAAGGTTTCATTCGGTCCAGTGCTTCACCCTAGGGAGCACCGGTACTTTTCGTACCCAAGAAGGATGGGACGGTAAAGATGTGCATCGATTACCGTGCACTCAACAACATCACCATCAAGAATAGATACCCTTTGCCGCGGATTGATGAGCTGTTTGACCATCTTAGTGGAGCGAAGGTCTTTTCTAAGATTGATCTTCGGTCAGGGTATCACCAGATGAAGGTTCGGGAGCAGGATATTCCGAAGACAGCCTTCAACACTCGATACGGCCAGTATGAGTTCTTGGTGATGCCGTTCGGACTCACCAATGCCCCCGTAGTTTTTATGAACTTGATGAATAAAGTTTTTCATAAGTGTCTGGACAAGTTTGTCGTAGTCTTCATTGACGACATTCTGATTTATTCAAAGACAGAGGAGGAGCATGTGGAGCACCTGCGGATTATTTTAGAGATTCTACAGAAGGAGAAGTTGTACGGAAAACTCTCGAAATATGAGTTTTTCTTGGACCGAGTGGAGTTTTTAGGGCATATGGTGACAGGAGAAGGGATTTCTGTAGATCCCAAGAAGATTGAAGTAGTGGAATCTTGGGCACCTCCCATATCAGTAGCTGAGATTCGTAGTTTCCTGGGGCTAGCAGGATACTACAGGAAGTTCGTAAAGGACTTCGTCGGGATAGCAGAGCCCATGACGAAGCTTACGCGGAAGGACAAGGAGTTCATCTGGAGCGACGCCTGCCAGTCAGCATTTGAAGAATTGAAGAGAAGACTCACGACAGCGCCAGTTCTAGCTTTGCCGTCAGGATCAGGAGGATTTATCATCTACAGCGACGCTTCAGGGAAGGGTTTGGGATGTGTGCTTGAGCAGAACAAAAAGGTTATAGTTTATGCTTCTAGACAGTTGAGGCCCCATGAGAAAAACTATCCCACACATGATTTGGAGCTTGCAGCAGTCATATTTGCCTTGAAACCGTGGAAGCATTACCTATACGAGGAGAGAGTAGACATCTTCACGGACCACAAAAGCCTGAAGTATGTCTTTACCCAGAAGAAGCTGAATATGAGGCAGCGCAGATGGCTGGAACTCATGAAGGATTTCGACATCAGTCTGCAGTACCACCTTGGGAAGGCGAATGTGGTTGTAGATGCTCTCAGTCGGTATCCTATTGCTATGTATCTCACCATGGACCGGCATCTCTTAGAGGATCTTGAAAGCCTTGGAATTGAGGTTGTTCTGCCTGGATATAGGGGACAGATGATGCATATGCAGATACAGTCGGGATTGTTAGAGAGGATCAAGGAGGCCCAGATTCTTGATGTAGGACTCCAATGTCTTAGAGCTCGGACGGAGGCAGGACTGCTCGACGACTTCACCATTGCAGAGGACGGATCCTTGAGGCACGGAAACCAGCTGTGTGTGCCCAAGGACTTGCGGGAGGAGGTGATACAGGAGGCCCACCAGTCGCAGTATTCTATACATCCTGGATCTACCAAGATGTATAAGGATTGCGTGAGTATGTGTGCTGGTATGGGATGAAGAGAGAGGTTGCCAGATTTTTTTTTCCAGATGCCTTGTGTGCCAGCAAGTCAAGGCGGAGCGCCAGAGACGAGCGGGACTACTCCAGCCTTTACCTATTCCGAAATGGAAGTGGGAGCACATTACCATGGACTTCGTCTCTGGATTACCGCGTACTCCCAGTGGCAAGGACGCTATTTGGGTGATCGTGGACAGACTGACGAAGTCCACTCATTTCATTCCGTTCAAGGTTGGGCTGTCGACCGAGAAGCTTGCAGACCTCTACATGCGTCAGATCGTGCGGATTCACGGAGTGCCGGTTAGCATCATTTCAGATCGAGACAGCCACTTCACATCATACTTTTGGAGGAGTCTACAGCTGAGCTTGGGATCACAGTTGAAGTTCAGCACCGCCTATCATCCACAGACGGACGGACAGTCCGAGAGGACCATTCAGACATTGGAGGACATGCTGCGGGTTTGTGCACTCGACTTCGGCGGTTCGTGGGAGGACCATTTGCATCTGGTGGAGTTTGCATATAACAACAGTTATCAGGCTAGCATCGAGATGACCCCGTTCGAGGCATTGTACGGACGGAGATGTCGTACGCCGTTATCTTGGGACGACCTTGGCGAGAGAGCTTTGCTTGGGCCAGAGATGGTGGTAGACTCAACTGAGAAGATCAAACTGATCAGGGATCGTCTCAGAGTGGCGCAGGATCGGCAGAAGCACTGGGCGGACAACAGCAGACGGCCATTGGAGTTCGCAGCTGGCGATAGGGTGTTCCTGAAGATCTCACCGACCAGAGGCGCCATTGGGTTCGGCAGAGGCGGGAAGCTCAGTCCGAGGTACATCGGGCCTTTCGATGTGACAGCACGGATTGGCGAGGTGGTGTATCGGCTAGCACTTCCAGCTAGCTTGGAGGGAGTACACAGCGTCTTCCACGTATCTCAGCTTCGACGTTACGTTCCAGACCCTAGCCATGTGGTGGACTATACCGAGCTGGAGGTGGGCCCGAGATTGACCTACGAGGAGCAGCCAGTAGAGATCCTGGACCGGAGGGAGAAGCGACTGCGGAACCAGACCATTCCTCTTGTCCGCATCATATGGAGACACCACTCTCCGAGAGAGTCCACATGGGAGTGTGAGGATGAGATGCGGGAGCGCTACCCTACCTTGTTCACCTGATTGTATTTTTTGTATTTTGAATTTCCAAATTTCAATAAATATTTCGTGGTGCTTCGTAAATAAATTTTTGGTTGTTTCTGAATTTTGAGGGCAAAATTTTTCAAGGGAGAGAGATTTGTAACCCCACCTTATTGGTATTTGAAATTTTATAATATTGATGGTAAAAATTGGAATTTGTTTAATCCTTTAAATTTTATTTTGAACTAATTATATAATTGTCATTTATTATTTCAGCTTGGGCTCAAATTCATTCCTATTCCATACCCCTTTTAACCAAATAATTCTTTTAAAACAAACAAATTTAATTTGGGCCCATTACCAGGCCCATGATTAACCGACCAAATTCTTCTATCTGTTAGTGAACAGCAGGGCTGTTTACTTCAAATAAAACATTTTCAAAATTCCTTTGATTCTTCTCCTCCTCTAACCGTTTCAGCAGTGAGGATTGGAATTTTCGCGCAAGTGAGCGTGACCCTCACGCATAACCAGCTATAAGTAGCCTTATTGTACATCTGTGATTCTCCATCAATTGTAAGAATTTTCCCAGATCCTCTTCCTTTCGTTCTCCTCTTGAACTCAGCTGTGGCGATGGCGATGGCGATGAAGGAGCCAACCCTCACCGGAAGACTGACGACGGCGATAATGGCCTGACCAACTCGACCGACGATTTATTCTCTGGACAACCCTTCTCTTTACTCAGATCTGGTAATTGTCCTGACTATTGATCAAACACTCGTTCGTTTCAAATAATTGATCGATCCATGATGAATTTTCCTTGATTTGATTGTTATGGAGTCCAGATCTGGAAACTCCTTTATTTTAGATCGAACAAGCTCTTTGAAGATCATTTATTTCTAATGCTTGGTAAGTTATTGCCGAGCCTTGATTCTTAGTTTTGCTGAGTTCTTATTTTGACGTTTGGTTGATTCTCCAAACACAGATCAAATCGTTCGACTGAGAATTGAGGATTGATCGATTCTTGGGTGGGTCTAGACAACAATCAAGGTGAGTTCATACCAAATTTCGAAGTAGAAATTAGTTTTCCTTAATCTTCACAAGTATGGATCGGTTCTGTCATTTAAATCCTTGCTTGAACCTTTGGAATTCTGGTGAATCAGTTGTGTGATCGTAACAAGAGATTTGGGGATCTAAAACATATCCAGGACGGGTTAAATCGATCCTTGGTAAGTATGAGAGTATATTTCAAATATGACATTATGAATCTATAATCTGCTGAAACCTAGCTCTCTTGATTTTCTGTTGATTTTTGTCTATCCTGTTTATGTTATAATCTAGATCCCAGAGAGATTGAGTCGTCTTGGCAGGATTCATAATCCGATCTGAACAATTCGAACAACTGCTGAAACCAGCTAGTCAGGTAGATTCTTATTCTTCTAATTAGTTTCTCGTCTAAGTTAATCAAATATCTGTATCATTGACTGGTTGTATGTTTAGCTCTATAAGTAATTATCTCATGTATTAAGAGGGTATATCTGTTAGCTTAACGTCAGGATTAGATCAGGTTGTATGTTGTTGATTCGATTTATTGCATATCAAGACAGATTTTGATGATAGTTCGAATTAGGAATGATAGCTTGACAAAACGTTTAATTCCAGTTTAATATCCTAATGCAAGTTTCGAATGGAAATAATTTGATATCTATAAATTGTTATTTCCAGTAGTTCCTGCAATATGAACAATGTTATCCTGGACTGGTGGCCATGATATGTACAAAATTGCAAGTACATATCAGTGGGTATTATGAAGGATTAGAGTTAACACAGGAACCAATTGACCATTGTCTTGTGCTACATCTGCTCAGTTCAATTTTAGGTTCATTTTTAGTCTGGTTAATACTGCTTACTGCAATACCTAATAATATTAAGGAATGTATAAACTGAACTAGGAAGATGTTGGCCCTGTGATAAGGTGCCTGGATTGTGTTTGATTCTTACAAAGCCTGGTGAACTGATCCCTGCAAATCAGTGCTTGGGTGTTGTTCTTTTAACTGCTGCTAAGTGTGGTTGATAATATCTGTTAGTGGTAACTGATTTTTAACCTGAGAACAGGGTCCAAGTATTGGTTGAACTCGAAATTGTTGGAATTAGATGAAGTAAACCATGATACTCTGTTAGTACTGCCTAGAGTGCTGTCATCAGTCCAGATTGGTTATTCCAAACCTTACTTCACATTTTAGTTCATTTGTATCAGTTTAGGCTAATGTTGGGCTGGCACTTTGAGATTGATCTTTCACCTAAGCATTTCAGAGAGGACTGTAATGATAGTTGGCTTTGGTTTTTCAATTCTAAAATTGAATTGAATCAGTTTAGTATGGACTGAGGATAGGTTGCATCAGACTGAACTTATTTTGACGAAATCAGTGTAAAGAGTTCAGGACAGTGTGTAGGATGATATCCTGACATGCAATTCATGCTCAAGGGGATTAGCTGACCTGAGACAATTTGAATCTCAGAACAGAATTTAGGAGTGATTGGTTTATCTCAAATCCTTAACCTATAGTTGGCAATAGGTGGTATCAATTGAAGGGACTTACCATTTAAGTGCAGCTCTGATGTTGATTCAAGCATGGTTGTGTTGTGGTCTGTATTTACATGAGTTCAACCTATGTTTCGAAATCTGGAGAAGCATACCACAGCTGAGGATTGAGGAATTGGACTAAGTGAGCAGTGTTAAGCAGGTTAATAGGTTAACCATTAAGTTAGCTTAGATTAGTAGAACTGATTGGTTATGTTTCCAAATTCTTATGAATAGAGTTAGATATCAACTGCTTGCTTGTTCCCAGAGCATGATGTGTAGCTGAGTATTGAAAATCCCATTGACAGTTAATTAAAACTGATAGTTAGGTTGATTGTTGGACGAACTGTTGGTCTCAATGCCTACCTAGACTGAACTTTGTAATGTCCTGTTAAGGACTGCAATGCATCAACCAACTTAGAACTGATGCCATTTGAGATTGAGAATCATCTATAGGAATAAGTTTGAGGCAAATAGGACTGGTTATGTTCTGATATCGACTATAGGTAAAATGGTATTGAAACATGTATCACCTGAACAAGGGTAGGTATCAACCACTATACCAAAAAAAAAACAAATCTGTATAGGAATGACTTTATAGAACACAAGTGGTGTAGATAGATAGATAGGTTACCTTATACTTTGAAATATTATTGTAGTTGTATAAATGGTAATTTATAGTTTATGTATAGATAAGTTTTAATGTTAAAACAAGTGGTTATAGTGACCTTTAGACTAGAAGTTTTACCTACATTATAGACTTATACTTGTAACTATATAACAGGAAGATTTCCAGCTCCACTACTCTTTCTTGAGCACCCGGAGACAGGCAAATATACTCCTCTGATTTGTTCATTTCTCATGTCTTCATACTCATCCTTGTATCTCTTGATGACACGATATATCACGATATTGTCTCATTTTATGTTCCTTGTATCATTGTGTCTGGGAGGGGAAATACTATAGATATGTGATCAAACCCTGTTACTACTCATGTGAATAGCTTGGGTCCCGCACCGTGCACGCGGGGCCAAAGCCGTACCATTTATTATTTGCATCTACCCAAGCCGATCACACTCTAGAAGTATTTTAAATATTGCACATGTCAGGATTCAGTTTGTATTTCAGGATTTCATGGTTGTATTTCATGTTCAGGCTGTATTTCATGATTAGTTTGTATTTCATGATTCAGGTTGTATTTCATGTTCAGGACTCTTACCATGTTTCCCTGTTTTACTTTCAGTATTCCTATTCAGTTCATGTCTTGTTCTCATTTCTGTACTTTACATTATTCCTGTTTTCTTGATTCATACCATGATGTACATGTTCATTTCTCTGGATATACTTTGCTCCGCTCCTGAATAGGATATGTTGCAAGTGAGTTGGAGGCTTTATGCGATACATTCTATGGCGAGGAGCCTATTGATGCAGGAGAGCTAGCTGGTGCAGCTCATGACTTAGAGGCTACAGAAGCCTAGAGATTTCCCTTAGTTTTTCCTATTATTTCCATGTATTTGAGACTAGTAGACTTTCTATCATTCTGAAATGTAATAATTTCTGATATTGTACTTTACTCTGGGATACATTTTATAGATGCTGTGTTTCATTCTTGTCTTGATATCTGTTTAGTTTCCCTAGAATGGCACAGCTTACTTTGTTATTATATAACAAAGGCTAGGCGTGTCGACTCGTATCAGTTATTCGGGAGCGGGTCTGACAACACTGAACACAACTGCCCTCTTAACTTGCAAATCTGAACCATTCCAACACACACACACACACACACTCATCCTTCCACACACACCAACACACACAGGACACCAAACTTGAAACTGTTTTCCACTTGAGCCTCACACCCTCACACACACATGCCACACTCATTCACCACACACACACACTCTATTCTAATTCCTATCACACACAGGAAACACTAAACACGCACACACACATATGCCTTGATTCCCTATTCCCTCTATGTGTGTGTGTGTGTGTGTGTATATATATATATATATATATATATAATATATATATAATATATATAATATAATATCTAACCTAGTGTAAATGTGTAATGTGATAAGGTAATGTGAAATAGATAATGCAATTGCCTATGTGAATGACAAATGTAATGTGAGTGTAATATATAGCCTAATATGGTATGTGTAATGCAATAGATATTGCTATTGATATATATAATAATGGTATATAATATATGGTAAATGGGTGTATGGTCTGTGTATATGGCTCATGGCCTATGGCATGTGGTGTGATACACTTGAGTTAGTATATCACTAGACTAGTGTGTGCTTGCTAGGCTAATTGGTTAAAGACCTAGATTGACTTGATTAAGCCTAGATTAGACCAATCTAGACTAGTTCAACCTTGTTTGACCTAGTTTGACCTAACTAGACTAGAGTGACCTAGTTGACTGCTAGGGTTGACTAGAGTTGACCAAAGGTTGACTTTAGCCTAGATTGACTCCAAACATCATGTAGATACATTGTAGTAGTCTATTTTATTATTTTAGACATGTAGTGACTTATACTGTTCTATAGGAGACAAACACCACTCCTCAGGCAGTATTTTCTTCCAGACATTTCGGATATCAGGCGAGTACATTTTCTGATCATTTCATATCTTGTTTAGGATTATATTTTCTGCATTAGATTATATTACTTGATGCTGACACGTTGGTAACACAGATTAGTACTATATGGATCCCTTCATGAGATGTTATCCCTCTCGGAAGCATCAGATACTTGTCTCGTGTGTTTACTTACATCATGTATCTCATGCTTCTATTATTATGAATCTTTATGTATCATCTTGTGATTCCTGTACTCTCATGAATCACAGAGCCTTTACGAATCTTCATGAATCACCCTTTATGGGAAAAGTAGTATAGTCATGAATCTTAACTTAACTTGACTGGATCCTTGTGTATTGATTGGGGATAGGGGAGTAGAAACTGAGCATGTGAATAATTCCAAAGTAGAATAGTCATGAATCACCTCTGTAGTATAGTCATGAATCACCCTCCAGTGTTCACATGTTTTATCGTGTACTCTGAATCACTAGCACTGTTTAGCTCTCTTATATATCGTAGATATTTACTTACATTCTCTCTTTTACATTATGCTATTCTTCAGTTTCATGTATCTTACTCTCTAGCATGATTATATTTTCTATCCTGTTATGATTTGTTGAGATGTATTGTGCTCGCTCCTGTTCTGACTGGACTTGTTGAAAATATTACAGAGGATGAGGATGAGGCGTGCTGTCCCACCTATTATGAACTACCTTAGAGGACTGTTGTGACCAGGACCAGCAGCAGGATCCCTTAGCAGTGGACGACACTCCTTTAGACTAGGATGTCTTTCTTATGTTTATATTCTGGATGACTGTATTTTGATATTTGGGATATTCTGGATTTGTGTTGTCATTAGACACTTAGACTTCTCTGGCTGTATCTCTGTGGATCTTATTTCATTTTTATCTATCTATCTATCTATCTATCTATCATTCTACCTTAGATGTGATTGAGACTGTATTTCTGCTATATCACCACCATTCGGAGTGTATATACTGTACAAGTACCTTTATACTGTTAGATGATTGACTTAGGATAGCGTTCTACCACCGACACTGCGGCGTAGGCTAGACGTATCCACGTTTCGTGCCCTTACTCTAGGGTGAGGGTCGTGATAGAAGTGCAGTTATTTGAAGAGCATAGTCATCAAATGGCGTAGCCACTCTAGAGGCGTAGCCAATCCAGGGGCGTATCCAGTCCAGGGGCGTAGCCACTCCAAGGGCGTAGCCACCCACGGGCGTAGTAGCCTTGCGGGCGTAGTGGCTTTGCTCATATTAATTTTTTTTCAACTTTTTTCTTTAAGCGCTGCTGCTGTATAAGACATGGGGTTCGAGATATGACTAAATCAATTCTCGAAGTGGCAAGTTCATTGCCATAATTAGCAAATTTGTCCTATTAAAGCCAGGTTCATTTCTATTAATATGAGATTTATTACGTTAATCTCGGGGCTTTGATTGACTGCCACATGGCGTAGATGTAGAGCTACGCTACTATAAATATGAGCTTTTTGAGAAGTCTATGCACATTTTCTCTTGGCACTCTTCCTTCATGTCTGACCCCGACGTAACCTTGGGTGGCCGTGAGCCTTGTCTTTGGCACATAAGTCAGCTGTCGGTTGTGGATCTCTTTGTTCAAAGAAGTCAAGTTCGTAACGAAGAATTCTTTCAGAGTTTTGAGATGCATTTAAGCGTTTGGTATAAGAGTTCACACTTGAACAACATCTTGGTGGTTTTCGACGGCCAAATTGAATGTGGAGTTTGGGGTAACTTTCATTATGTTGGAAGAGCTACAGGACGGCATATGTGCCTGTGCGTTGACGAGAAAGTAATTCACTTGTTGACAAAAAGTGATTCGATTGTTGACAAGGAAGTGATTCGCTCGCAAAAAGAAGAAGATATGCGCCTATGCTGAGACGTCAGAGTAATGCGCCTATCCATAGAAATTAGATTGTCATATTAGATTTTCCATGTAATAAAAAAAGCCATGTAATAGTTTTCATATTTTAATAAAAACTCCTTTTTGTATGCGCCTTCATTTACTGTCTTTGTATGATGCGCTGACTTTTCTTCATGTCTTCGGCGCGTACTATTTTGTGGCACATAAGAGTTTTGGACTTGTGGCGCATGAAATTCCATACTTCTACACGAAATTGGATTGAGCTCATATGTCTTAAAATGAATTCTCTAGTAAGACCTGAATCAATCTCAATTGTCTACGCCTTATGGATCCACCTCCTACCTAATATGGAACTAAATTACCGACTCCATTTCATCTTCTTTGAGCGCTTAACCAGAAACGAGATACAATCCGATATTTAGTCGATAATGTTGGACGCGTGCGAATGCGTTTGCCAACCCACCTAATCAAAACTAACTCTCGTCTAACGGACACCAAGCACAAGAGAAAGAAAAGTATATGGCAGTAACGTATGTCACCTAGACAAATCCTAACCTTTAATAACTCAGATAAAATTACAAGATTTACAGAATTCATATTGAACCCTTTACCCTAATAGGTTCAACCCGCTCACCTTCTCAAGAAGAAAAACAGAATATTACAAATGAGATCACTCACCAACCCGTAGCAATCTTCCTAACTGAAGTTGACGACTTCTCGATTAGATCTTCTTCTTCCTTCTGTCTTAGATGGCGAAGTCCTAAGAGCAAAGTATGGACTTTCTCTTAGATTTTCTTATGGACGAGCACCTCGAATCTCCACTTTGTGCCTTTCTTTGTGTTTCCACCTCACCTCATATAAATAAGATGAGAAACCTAATTTTAGAGTTAGAAAATCCTAGAAGAAGTCCACCATCATATATGGCCGTCCACCAATAACCAACAATAACATCACCAATTATAGACATCCAAATATGGTCAAATTAAATATTTGATACAAATTTGTCAATCTAATTAAATCAGATATTTAATGTAGATTTCTAAATCATATCAAATTAAGTCTTTTACTATATTTGGGCTCCAAAAATTGCTCTAACCAAATCCAGACTAGACTCCAACAATCTCCCCCTCCACTCTGATGAGAGGGTGTTAATCACATGGCTCCTGAACTGGACCATGCCTGTCATCCCGCGATAGAGTTCATGCTCCTCCATGCCACTGATCTCCGATCCCCCGAGCTATTTTGTATCTTCTTTTGTCTTCAACTCCACGACCGTTACGTCGATGCTAGCTGCCATTCATAGCACCTTCTGCACCACCGGGAGCCGATATCAATAACACGATAAAGATCAAAGTCCCTGACGACCAGTCTCACCGTAAGCCTCAACTAGTTGTCCCCGACTTTCATCTTCCATCGAAAAGTGTTAACATTCCGACGAGCTTCTTCACCCTTGGCTGGCCCAACCAAGCGGACGGTACGGTTCTTACGAGATTCGAACTCCTGACCTACCCACCTTCGGGTCCGAACATGAAGCTCCCCATATACATACATCCTCGAACAGAATAGCACACACTGTGTATGCCGTCGATGATCCACAGCTCCCCATGAACTGTGTGAATGATGATACTCCTGCCTTAGATTGAGTTTGTTGTAAACCTTGATCTCCTCTCTAGCTTCGAATTGCTAAAATCGATGTCGCTCCGTGAAGCTTTGACAAACCATCTTTCGCCAAAACTAGATCCGTAGAGCAAACCTGGAGACCGACCAGCTGTCATGGGTCCAACAGACTAACCCTCAATCTTTGACTCATCACCATCTGTCGATTTGTCTTGATGAACTGAATCCTCTATATCCCTCAAAGCATCTAGAAGCCCCTCCATAACAAGTCCTTGACGATCTACCTCCTATCAAACCCCTTAAGCCTCCATCGGTGTCTGTGGCCTGCTTGTACAGCTCAGTAGCTTGAGGCTGTACATGCCACAACACAAATCTTTCCGAGCCAGCTGTTGGAAACCCTTCTCAAGCATCTAGCCTTTATCCCCAAACAAACTACAACAACCATCATCTGTCAGTCTCTCTAACAAAACTAAGTTATAGCACAAACTCGGTACATGTCGCACACCCTTGAGAATAAGTTTCTCACCGAGCTCTGTTATCAAGTGCAATTATCGATGCCTACAACTACAGTCGTCCCCTTGTCGTGCATCTTCACAGGTTCAAGCCTGCCACCGTAGTATGACGTGAAGATCCTTCTATGTGGAGTGGTATGATATGGCGCCCCCGTGTCCATGACCTAGTCGCCATTATGACACGGTCCACAATCGCAAGATTTCGAGAACTCTTCCCATCCTCGCCTATGACTTAAGTCTTTCATTCTCGTAAGAAGCTACTAAAGTGTTCTCCTACAACGATTCAACTTGTTTATGCTAGCCTCCTCATTCAACAAGCTACTTTTGGCTGCCTCCATTGTGATAACTCCATCATGTGCGGAGTTGCTCACCGATACCACCAACGTCTTCCAGTTTTTCGACAGAGAACTCAAAAGTAGTAGGGCCTGAAGCACACCATCAATCACCTTTTCATTGCCACCGAGGCATCCTCCGTGTACTTCGAGTTGGCGAATAAAAAATGCCTTGTTGCCAGCCGCCTTTCTTTCGTGCATCGAATGCAGCTTCTCCCATAATGCTTTTGCCAAACTTTCTATCGATACATGGTGAAACACCGAGTCGTCCAGCAATTGTCGGATGAAACCAATGGCCTTTCGATCCAGTCATTTCTAGTCTTCAGCAGCTTTGTTCGATGGCCTTGCGTTGTCGTCCTCCAAAGGACCATACAAGTCCTTCCTCAGAGTAGATCCTTCATCCTTGGCTTCCACATCGCCCAGTTTTCTCCTGTGAGGGTGATCATATGGTTCATCAGCGTTATAGACATGGTTGCCATAACCCGAAAGCTATACTAATAGTTGGGCGCATGCGAAAGCGTTTGCCAACCCACTTGATCAAAACAAAACCCCGTCTAACGGACACCAAGCACAAGACGAAGACAAGTATATAGTGGTGACGTACATCACCTGGACAAATCCTAACATTTAATAACTCAGATGAAATTACAAGATTGACAGAACTCATGTTGAAACCTTTGCCTAATAGGTTCAATCCCCTCACCACTCTTAAGGAAGAAGAAAAAATTACAATTGAGATCACTCACCAACCCGTAGCAATCTCCCTAACCGAAGTTGACGACTCCTCGATTAGATCTTTTTCTTCCTTCTGTCTTGAATGCGAAGTCCTAAGAGCAATGTACGGATTTTCTCTTAGATTT
>JANAVB010007600.1:13442003-13472003 GCA_029216955.1 Iris pallida
GGATCATGTTCTCAAGATGGGGATCCTTGGTGCTGAAATCGATGGGGAAACCCAGGTCGATCATTCTCGGGACTCTGCCTAAAAGTTTTGACAATTTTGCCTTAATTACAACATGAACAAAAGGTTGTATAGTTTGGCAGAACTTGCAAAAGAGCTACAGGATGCTGAATCTCTCTTTAGGCAGAGTGGTCATATTTTTGTTTCTGAAAAGGCTTCTACTTCTAAGCCAAAAGGCGGTAAGAAGAAATAACATTCAGAAACAGGCAAACTTAGCAAAGAAGGCATGGGACCTCAAGGCGCGGTGAAAAAGCCGAAAGGCAAATGTTTCAAGTGCAAAGGGTCAGGACATTGGAAGACTGATTGTCCACTTCTCAAACAAGGGAAAAAAGAAGGTATATCTCATTTACTATTAGTTGAAACATGTTTAGCGGTGTTATCTACCGCACCTGGTGTGTAGATACAGGAGCCACTAATCATGTCTGCAATACATTGCAGGGGTTCCAGGAAACCAGACGGCTCAGTGATGGAGAGATATGCTTGTTCATGGGTGATGCTACAAAAGTATCGGTCGTTGCATTAGGAGATGTTACTTTATCTTTCGGTAGAAATAAGTCTTTGACATTGAGAGATTGTCTTTATGCACCTTCACTTAGAAGGAATTTAGTTTCTGTTTCTATGTTAGTTAAGGATGGATATTCAGTTTATTTTAATGACAATATTGTTCGAAAGAATAAACATTTTATCTGTAATGGTGCATTGGTTGATAATTTGTATGTCATTAATCCTATTTCCCACAATGCAACTTATGGAAATGAATAATATGCCATCTAACTTAAATAAGAGAAAAGAACCTTCTTGTATGAACCAAACATATCTTTGGCACTTATGATTGGGCATATTAACCTAAGAAGGATTCAAAGACTGGTTGAAGATGGACCTTTGAGTTCATTGGAAGTGGAGGCACTACCAGTCTGTGAATCCTGTTTGGAAGGTAAAATGACCAAAAGGCCTTTTACGGCAAAGGGGTATAGGGCCAAAGATGTGTTGGAATTGGTTCATTCTGATTTGTGTGGACCCATGACTATCCAAGCTAGAGGTGGCTTTGAATATTTTGTCATATTTATTGACGATTATTCAAGGTATGGATACATTTATTTGATGCGCCGTAAGTCTGAGTGCTTTGAGAAATTCAAAGAGTACAAGGCTGAAACAGAGAAACGTCATAAAAATGTATCAAGTTATTACGATCAGATCGTGGTGGCGAGTACCGCTTTGGAGAGTTTAGGGATTATTTATCAGAGGCTGGGATTGTATCCCAATTGACTGCACCTGGAACGCCCCAACAGAATGGTGTAGCCGAAAGAAGGAATAGAACTCTTATGGAGATGGTTAGATCAATGATGAGTTATTCGGATTTGCCAGATTCGTTTTGGGGATATGCCTTAGAGACTGCAGCTTATATTTTGAACTTGGTTCCTTCTAAGTCAGTACCTCTTACTCCCACAGAGCTGTGGATTGGGCGTAAGCCTAGTCTGAAATATGTTCGCATTTGGGGTAGTCCAGCACATGTGCTGAATGGGAAAGCAGATAAGTTGGAATCTCGTACAGAAGTACGCTTGTTTGTAGGCTATCCAAGAAGAATGAAAGGAGGTTTATTTTATACTCCTAAGGATCAGAAGGTCATTGTTAGCACCAATGCCCGATTCTTAGAGGAAGACTATGTGATGAACCATAAACCCACAAGTAGAGTTGTTCTAGAAGAACTGAAAGGTGAGACACCAAGTACTTCAGTACCAACAGTACAAGAGGATGAACCACAAATAACTGCACAACGTGTCATAAATGTTACACCACAACGATAGTGCCTCGTCGTAGTGGGAGGGTTGTGATACAACCTGATAGATATATGTTCTTGGAAAGTCATCAGATTCATCCCTGAGGAACAAGATTATGATCCCTGTACCTACAATGAAGCACTCCAAGATAAAGATGCAGAGTCTTGGCAAAAAGCAATGATATCTGAAATAGAATCTATGGATTCTAATCAGGTCTGGAGCTTGTAGAACCACCCGTTGGTGTAAAAGCCATTGGATGCAAGTGGGTCTATAAGAGAAAAAGAGGATCAGATGGTAAGGTTGAAACCTTTAAAGCTCGGCTTGTAGCAAAAGGTTTTACTCAAAGAGAGGGTATCGATTATGAGGAAACCTTTTCTCCTGTAGCCATGCTTAAGTCTATTCAGATTCTTTTATCTATTACAGCTCATCTCGATTATGAGATTTGGCAAATGGATGTCAAGACAGCTTTCCTTAATGGAAGTCTTGAGGAAGACATCTATATGAAGCAACCAGGGGTTCATTGAAAAGGGCCAGGAGCATCTTGTTTGTAAGCTCAAAAAGTCTTTATGGATTTAAGCAAGCTTCCAGATCTTGGAACATCTATTTTGATCAGGTGATAAAATCTTATGGATTTGATCAATGTCTGGATGAATCATGTGTATACAGAAAGTGTGACGGAAACGTGGCGGTGTTCCTAGTACTTCATGTGGATGACATCTTGCTCATTGGAAATAATGTGAAGGTATTATCTGATGTAAGGGTATGGTTATCCAAACAGTTTGATATGAAGCTTGGAGAAGTAGGTCACATCCTTGGGATCAAAGTTCTACGAGATCGCAAAAAAAGGATGTTGGGCTTATCCCAAGCTTCCTATATCGATACTGTACTAACTCGTTTTAGTATGCAAATTTCTAAGAAAGGTTTTTTACCTTTTAGACATGGAATTGCTCTATCAAAGGAGCAGTGTCCGAGGACACCTAAAGAGATAGAGAACATGAAGGCAGTTCTTATGCTTCAGCAGTAGGAAGCTTAATGTATGCAATGCTATGTACGAGACCAGACATCTGCTTTGCCGTAGGCATGGTCAGCAGATATCAGTCTAACCCAGGACAAGAGCATGGACTGCCATAAAGCATATTTTGAAGTACCTGAAAAGGACTAAAGAGTATATGCTAGTTTGCCAGGCAGATAGTTTAGTTCCTTGGGGTATACAGACTCAGATTTTCAGTCAGAAGGGATTCCAGGAAATCTACCTCAGGTTATGTGTTTACTTTGGGGGTGGAGCCATTGTGTGAGGAGTATCAAGCAAAAATGTATTGCTAATTCCACCATTGAAGCCGAGTATGTGGCAGCCTCTGAGGCAGCCAAAGAAGCGGTTTGGCTCAGAAACTTTCTATTGGACTTGGATGTGGTACCTAGTTTGCCTAAGTCTATTACACTTTATTGTGATAATAGTGGTGCAGTGGCAAACTCGAAGGAACCACGAGCCCATAAGACAGGCAAACACATTGAGCGTAAGTACCACCTGATACGAGATTTTGTAAAGAAAGAAAAGTTGTGTGATCAAGATAGCATCAGCCGACAACCTAGCTGATCCCTTTACAAAGAGCTTACCAGCTAAGGCTTTTGATAGTCATGTTGAGGGAATGGGAGTCAGATGTGTAGCAGCATGGCTTTAAGTATAAGTGAAGATTTGTAACAGTATACTGAAAAGCAATGCTTTGAGTATAAGTGGGAGATTGTTAGGGTTATATACTAAAGCATCACTTTTGCAGTAACCTTATTTCCTTAAATTTTGAATGAATCATATGGGCAAATGTTTGCATATTGTATTTGTTGCAAGTGTTAATGCAAATGTCTGATATTCTATATTGTAGATAATATGGTGTGTGGTGTCACACAGAAGATCATATTATCAGTTTCCTATGGAGTATAAATAGTTCACAACCTAGATGGACTTGGACAATCTATTGAAAGGTTGTAGTGTAATCTGATATTAGTCTATCTTGACTATAGGTTTATACTAGTACACTTTGTGTGTATTGAACAGGACCACTTGAGGTTGTTCTCTTTGTACTGACTACATAAGAGAACAAACATCTATGTTATTATGGATGCTTGTACTCTTAATCCGGATATAACGGACATGTATATGCAATGTGCATTACTTTGAATCATAAAAGAGTGAGATTCATTATGGATCAACAACCTCTATGAATTGGGTAATAACATTGTATGTATGATGGGCTGTTGATATAAATGAATCCATGTCCCGATACATCGGGTTGATGATGTCCTCTTAAGGAGCTCATAAGGATTGTCATGTAAATGCTGGATTATATCCGACATGACAAATAAAGTTGAGTGGTACTACTTAAGGATAAAAGATGTCGAATCAATATAGTTGTCAGTAACTTAATTTGATCGACACAACGATATCTTAACATGGGGAGCCAAACGAGCATATAATAAAAAGCCCACAAACATAATTTGGGATTAGGGAGGTAGTACAACAATAGCTCATTAGTGGACCGAGCTATTGTTAATGGGCCTGGATTGTGTGTTCGGGCTGAACACGGGATATCCAGATCCGTTAGGAGGCCTAACCCTAATTTCTCCTCATGGTCCCTGCCGTAGCCTATATTATCTTCTATTCTCTGGCCACCAGATTACTGATCAGAAATCTGAAATTTTCTCTAAATTCGTGATTCACGTAAGGAGAGAGAGAGTGCTGCCAAGGAGAAGAAAAAGTTGGGAGATCGTCGCCCACACCGTCCAACTCGAGGAAGGAATACGTGCAGAAGATCTTGGGGTCGTCCGCTCCAGATTGCCAGGAATTACTTGTCTCCTTTCCGCCGCAGGTATAATTCGTGAACCCTAGTTTCCGCCTATGAAGGGTTAGAACACGTATTAGATATGTTTAACTTTCTATCGATCAATACGCACACCAAAGGAAGGGTCCTGGGAATCCCCAGTTCCATCAGTGAGAACTTTGTATTTTTTTTAATTATAAATATTGAAAATTGTAATCAAATTTAGAAATGTGAATGAGCAATAAATGTTTATTTTATGATTTTGAGCATATTGGCCGTAACAGTGTTCTACCGCCGACTCTGCGGCCTAGGCTGGCTTGGATACGTCTCATATTCGAAAAGCGGGTGCGGGTCATGACAAATGTGTCATACTCAATGGTAGGCTACAAGTCCACAGGTGTGGCCGGGATAACGGATCGTCTGTAACTGGAAAATCTCTCTATATGAACTACTTGATCAATCTAGTCATTAACCTAGTCAGATTCATTATGAATCCTGGTCGTGGTAACCAGGAATCCATGTCATAGACGTAATACAAGACAGGATAGGTAGCTTGTACAGGCACAACCAGGAAGATCAACCGTGGGGTCAAGGCAAGAGTTACACTTAGCAAGTCAGGATTGGCTGTCGTAACAGCGATCAAGATTACACATGTCATATCAGGTTTACTTGTCATTTGTCAGGAGTACCTGTCAATAGTGTGCCTCAACGGACCACTATCAAGATTATCAAGATGGAATCATATTATCATGTTCAGATTCAAGTTCAAGTGGTCAAGTCGGGTCATCGCAATTTAGGCCAAGTACAAAAAACATACAAAGAAGATAAATAAAACTGTGATTGAAACTATCAGTCTCATATAAACTCTGTTAAAATGAGACAGAAAGATTATTGAAGCCAAGACGGAGTTCTAAAACTTTTATGTTTTAGTTTTACAAGACTCTAGCTAAAAAGTAGCTTAAACAGCAACAACAGTCATTCGCACGTGCACGCAGAGAAAGCTGGCCACGGCGTGCAGGACATGAGAGCACGGCATGCGCACGACAAATGAATCAATCAGGCACGTGGTCGTGAAATGACAGCGTGTAGATGTACTGTGTGGAGCGCAAGAGCACGATGCAGGCGGGCGGCGCAAACGCACAGCACGGATGCACAACGTACGGGACACGAGAATACGATGCACAGGCGTGTGGCACAAAACGTGCTGCACGAATGCACGGCATACGGAGAGCGAGAGCACGGCACAGCGAGCGGCAAACAAATCGCGTTGGGCACGGCGCGTGAAACATGCAGCACTCGGATGCACGGTACGCGGGGCACGAGGACATGACGCGCAGGCGCACGAAAACAAATCGCGTACGCACACGACAAACGAATCATGCGGGCGCAAGGCCGTGAACCGCATAGCACATGGATGCATGACGCAGGATGCGAGAGCACGACGCGTAGGCACATGGCAAATGAATTGTGCGCGGCACAGTTCTCGTCCCAGCAGCACCAAGATGTGTGGGAACCTATGAACACCAAAAATGTCATAACTTCTTCAAAATAAGTCAAAATCAAGCGGTTCAAAGCCAAATTTGTGTAGAATTAAATTCCCCACAACATGGGACCATTAGTTTTTAGAAATAGCAAGTGTTTAGAGATTAAAAACAAAAAAGTTAAAACTTAGATCTACAATCTAAAATATATCCATCAAAACCAAAATTCTAAGTTCTAAAGGGCTTAGAATCAAGCAAGAAAGAGAATGAACAATAAAATGAAGATCCTTCATGGATCAAGTTGTACTTGTCTAGGGTTTGGTGGAGGAGTAAATAAAGAAGAAGATGAAGAAGTAAATGGTAATAATGGAGTAGAGAGAGAGGATTGGTTTAAATACAAAGCTCATTCATGATGAACCAACTTAAACCAAACCAAGCCATGCCAAGTTTAACAATCGGTTCATGTTTTTGACCACCGAGAGTGACAAAGTCCATCGCCAAGAACTCCAGCCGTCCATCGCCTGGAAATACGTATAACGAAAAACGAGAGTGACAAAGTCCATCGCGAGAACTCCTACCGTTCAACAATTAGTTCATGTTTTTGACCTGTCCACCGCTTATTTCATCGTAGATCCTTTTGTAAAATCTGATTATTGTACTTATTATGTAATTTTTTATTTTGGTCTTGATGCTTCTCAGATCCTTATTATAAGTTGTTCTCCAAATTGTGATATACGGGATTGAAAAAGTATATGAGAAGGCATTTAGCTCATTTATTTTAGTTCTCCAAAATCGAAGCTTCCAAATAGATGAGAAGGCAAGAGATGTTATCCTCATTGGCAAGTTTAAGCAGGTTGACAAAATAGTTTTTAGTTTTAAAAAAGGGCTTTAGTTACTTTTGGTCTTAGCTAATTCTCTGTGTACCTACAGGTTGGTGTAAACCTACTTAATGGAGATATGGTTGGACATGCATGTGATATTATGGCTACAACCATAGCTTGTAATGCTGCTGATAAAGCCGTAAAGGTAATATTTTGTAGATCGAGCATTTGGTCCTTTAGTTTATTCAGTACATCAACACCTTATTTTATCTTCTATTTCTTAGGTTCATCAACTTTAATCCAATACAATATTACATTTTATGAGCTCAGTTAGTTTGCAATTCTCCCTTGATTCTATATTATTCTGGTGTGCACTCAAGAACAACTTTTGATATCTAATAAAATCCGATGTACTTCAACACTTTTTAAGATATGTCTTGCTCAAAGGAGATGAAGTGGAAAAGCCTAACATGGAAGTATGTGAAGGTAAGTTTTAATTTAGGTTTCTTTAACAGAAAATGTGGTAGCCATTAAAATGGTTCAATATATTAATGTAATATTGATTTTATTGGTATAATATGATGTTATAATAGTTGATTTTATTTTTTTTGGTACTTTGCTGGGAGAAATGATTTCTGGCTGACAATTGATGAAATAAGAGGAGAGGTGGCAAAATTTATCCTGAATATTGTTAATGAATACCGTATGTAAAAAATATGCATTCGACAATTTCAAAAGTATTGTTAATTTACGTTGAGGACATTTGAGATTGAAATAATATTTTTATAGTTCAATGTTGCACATTGAATAATATGAAATAAAAAAAAGTTGTTGGCGTTAGAGTTTATCTTCTCTTTCATTTTCTTATATGGGCGTATACAAAATACAAATTGTCGAATGCGGATGCAAAAAATGGGTACTATAAAATGATGAAATTTAATAACGCAAAGAAGTCATCTTTTGTAAATAAAAATGATGCATAAAAGTCATCTTTTAAATAAATATGACGTATGTTGAGGTGCCATTGATTTCTTATGATAAATATAATCTTTTTTAAATAAAGATGATGCATAGAAGTCATCTTTTATGGGAAAAAAATGATGCGTAAAAGTCGTCTTCGTAAATAATGGTTATGCATAGTAGTCATCTTTTGTAAATAAAGAAGATGCATGAAAGTCATCTTTTATAAACAAATATGATGTGTGTTTAGCTGCCATTAATTTTCATGATAAAAGTCATCTTTATAAATAAAGATGACAGATAGAAATCGTCTTTTCTAAATAAAGATGATACATAAAAGTTATCTTTTATAAATAAAAATGACGTGCGTTGAGTTGCTATTTATTTCTAATAATAAAGATGAACCCTTCATAGATGACGGCCAAACAAATGTCATCAATTAGCATATTTAGCCGTCATTGATATCCATTTTCTCGGTCATCACTGTCATCTCTCTTATGGTTGCAAGCGATCTTAGTTTCCTACAACTACAATCAATAAACTACAACTACAATCAATAATATTGAGAGGTTATGTGCCAATTTTATTTCGATAGGGGGTATTCATGTTATTTAATAGGATACCCTATATTGGCCTAAGGAAGAGGGTGGAGTGGGTTGCTCCGCTGTGATTACTTTGTGAATTGGCTAATGTTACGACCCCTACCCGGCATAGAGGCACACGTACGTGGGTACGGCCAGCCTACGCTGCAACATTGACGGTTGAACAATTTTTAGTCATGTGGCATCTACTTCTAGATTATAAATTTAGGGGATTTTTTTAATTTGATTATAATTAATTTTATTTTCATTGGAAGTCATGCCTAAGTTTGTAGGTGAGCTATGACCACATTAAGGTCACATGGCCTCATAGCTTAAATATAGGTTATTTACATATTTTTATTTTCTATAATTTTTGGATATTTTTAGGTATTTTACTTATGAAGGTTGATTATGTTTAGGGACTTTTTAGATTTACTGCAAGGTCATTCAGGCTTATTTTGGAATAAAATATTTTTATTTGGGCTCTAGAGAGATAAAAATATTTTCTATAATTTTCTGGAATTTTTTTGGAATTTTTAGGAATTATTTGGAGTTATTTGGATTTAAATTAATTTTTAAATTATTTTCTAATTAATTACAGTAATTAATTGCCATGTGTTGTGATTAGCCCTAACCTAGATTGGACCTAACCTAGATTAGTCAGTTAGTCTTAGTGAGCCATGGTTAGTATTAGTTAGTTATGAGTAATTTTGGTTAAGTCATTATTAGTTAGAGCTAACTAGGTTGCAACTTAGACTAGCGTGTATACCTAGACTTGTGGACCGTTGATTTGACTAGATGTTAGGAGAGCCCTTGATCTATTCCCAAAGCCCTAACCCTAGCTTTATGGGCCGGCCACCTAGGGATCAATACCCCTATTTAATGTCTCCCAAAAATACTTGCCTCTTTTGTTCATTCTCCCATTTTTTTCAAGAGCAAGGTTTGTTCTTCCTTCAACCTCTTCTATTTTGATCAATACTCATCTATTTTCATTCAAACTTCCTACATTGTAACCTAATTTCTGTTCTCTACTGTTGGTGGAGGTTAACTTCAGTTTTGGACTCTATTGGGGCTTTGAGCTAGCTAGGAAGGATCTCCATTATTGAGCTTTCTTGAGGAGGAGCACCACATAGGTAACTTCCTAACCACATAGGTAATTCCTCTAACTGTAGGAATAGGTTTCGTGTGGTGTCATATCCTTTACGTGTCCGTATTGGACACGTATCAGCCTAGGTTTAGTAGTGTTCGACGAAATGCCACAGTGGGCATTTCGACTCTGTTTTCGAAATTTTTTAAAAGGAATTCTCGTTTTTATGTGGCTTATCGATTTCCTTTTGACTGAACACGGATCGAGTCCAGTTTGTGTCGAGTTGGACTCGTGGACACGCCCGTGCGCCCGCGGCTGGACTGTCCCTACTCGGGTGTTCGTGTGGCTGATTCTGGACACATGTCCTTGGACACAGAGCTTGGGGCAATGTCTGACACGACACTCCTAAAGTCTCGTGTCCAATGGATTCATGTCGAGTGAGCTAGGAATCGTGCACTGGTCACGGTCTGTGCCAGTCGTGTGTTCTGTGTTCGTGTGAGTTCTTGGACACTTGTGTCCTATTTTTGGACATGTGAAGGAGTAGTATAACTCGTGCACATGTTCGACACTAATTACCAACCCATTAATTGTGATTTTGTTGATTAATTAGATTCGAATCTTGAATTCCCTAATTTTTTCGATACCACTGATACAAACTGAACTGAGCTGATTTCTGAGTTTTAAACTATTTATTAACTGATTTTTAATGATGTTAATGGTTAATTAGATTTACCTACATGTGTAATGGCTGATGATTATGTTAGAGTGTGACTTGTGATGAGAAATGTGTATTCGAATTTGATTTTGATATGCTAAGCTAATAGAGGGCTGAGGTTGAACTATTAGTTGTTGATTTCTCCTCACACACACATAATCTGAAATCGTATCACACATCACCCTATTATTCATGTCACTTAATTTCAAAGAGTATTACACTCTCATGTGTAACTACACAGGACACCCTAAAGAGCTGGACCTGTTTTCCAATACACTGTACAGTCACTTGACACACACATTATTCTCCAATATTAAAACTGAATCGCTGTCACTTAATTCCTTGACACAACCTACATGACACTACACACATGGACACACATTAGTTTTCCTGTCACAAGTAACTGTTTACACAGACACCCAAACCTGAACACTATAGCCTACACATGCACTCACCTATAACACTTGTAACTCCACCTTATTGGTATTTGAAATTTTATAATATTGATGGTAAAAATTGGAATTTTTTTAATCCTTTAAATTTTATTTTGAACTAATTATATAATTGTCATTTTATTATTTCAGCTTGGGCTCAAATTCATTCCTAGTCCATACCCCTTTTAACCAAATAATTCTTTTAAAACAAACAAATTTAATTTGGGCCCATTACCGGGCCCATGATTAACCGGCCAAATTCTTCCATCTGTTAGTGAACAGCAGGGCTGTTTACTTCAAATGAAACCATTTTCAAAATTTCTTTGATTCTTCTCCTCCTCTAACCGTTTCAGCAGTGAGGATTGGGAATTTCCTGCACAAGTGAGCGTGACCCTCACGCATAACCAGCTATAAGTAGCCTTATTGTAGATCTGTGATTCTCCATCAATTGTAAGAATTTTCCCAGATCCTCTTCCTCTCGTTCTCCTCTTGAACTCAGCTGTGGCGATGGCGATGAAGGAGCCAACCCTCACCGGAAGACTGACGACGGCGATGATGGCCTGACCAACTCGACCGACGATTTATTCTCTGGACAACCCTTCTCTTTACTCTGATCTGGTAATTGTCCTGACTATTGATCAAGCACTCGTTCGTTTCAAATAATGATCGATCCATGATGAATTTTCTTGATTTGATTGTTATGGAGTCTAGATCTGGAAACACCTTTATTTTAGATCGAACAAGCTCTTTGAAGATCATTTCATTTCTAATGCTTGGTAAGTTATTGCCGAGCCTTGATTCTTAGTTTTGCTGAGTTCTTATTTTGACATTTGGTTGATTCTCCAAACATCAGATCAAATCGTTCGACTGAGAATTGAGGATTGATCGATTCTTGGGTGGGTCTAGACAACAATCAAGGTGAGTTCATACCAAATTTCGAAGTAGAAATTAGTTTTCCTTAATCTTCAAGTATGGATCGGTTCTGTCATTTAAATCCTTGCTTGAACCTTTGGAATTCTGGTGAATCAGTTGTGTGATCGTAACAAGAGATTTGGGGATCTAAAACATATCAAGGACGGGTTAAATCGATCCTTGGTAAGTATGAGAGTATATTTCAAATCTGACATTATGAATCTATAATCTGCTGAAACCTAGCTCTCTTGATTTTCTGTTGATTTTTGTCTATCCCTGTTTATGTTATAATCCGGATCCCAGAGAGATTCAGTCATCTTGGCAGGATTCATAATCCGATCTGAACAATTCGAACAACTACTGAAACCAGCTAGTCAGGTAGATTCTTATTCTTCTAATTAGTTTCTCGTCTAAGTTAATCAAATACCTGTATCATTGACTGGTTGTATGTTTATCTCTATAAGTAATTATCTCATGTATTAAGAGGGTATATCTGTTAGCTTAACCTCAGGATTAGATCAGGTTGTATGTTGTTGATTCGATTTATTGCATATCAAGACAGATTTTGATGATTTCGAATTAGGAATGATAGCTTGACAAAACGTTTAATTCCAGTTTAATATCCTAATGCAAGTTTCGAATGGAAATAATTTGATATCTAATCAATTGTTATTTCCAGTAGTTCCTGCAATATGAACAATGTTATTCTGGACTGGTGGCCATGATGTGTACAAAATTGCAAGTACATATCAGTGGGTATTATGAAGGATTAGAGTTAACACAGGAACCAATTGACCATTGTCTTGTGCTACATCTGCTCAGTTCAATTTTAGGTTCATTTTTAGTCTGGTTAATACTGCTTACTGTAATACCTAATCAATATTAAGGAATATAAACTGAACTAGGAAGATGTTGGCCCTGTGATAAGGTGCCTGGGTTGTGTTTGATTCTTACAAATCCTGTGAACTGATCCCTGCAAATCAGTACTTGGGTGTGTTCTTTTAACTGCTGCTAAGTGTGGTTGATAATATCTGTTAGTGGTAACTGATTTTTAACCTGAGAACAGGGTCCAAGTATTTGTTGAACTTAAAATTGTTGGAATTAGATGAAGTAAACCATGATACTCTGTTAGTACTGCCTAGAGTGCTATCATCAGTCCAGATTGGTTATTCCAAACCTTACTTCACATTTTAGTTCATTTGTATCAGTTTAGGCTAATGTTGGGCTGGCACTTTGAGATTGATCTTTCACCTAAGCATTTCAGAGAGGACTGTAATGATAGTTGGCTTTGGTTTTTCAATTCTAAAACTGAATTGAATCAGTTTAGTATGGACTGAGGATAGGTTGTATCAGACTGAACTTATTTTGACGAAATCAGTGTAAAGAGTTCAGGAGTGTGTAGGATGATATCCTGACATGCAATTCACGCTCAAGGGGATTAGCTGACCTGAGACAAATTGAATCTCAGAACAGAATTTAGGAGTTGATTGGTTTATCTCAAATCCTTAACCTATAGTTGGCAATAGGTGGTATCAATTGAAGGGACTTACCATTTAAGTGCAGCTCTGATGTTGATTCAAGCATGGTAGTGTTGTGGTCTGTATTTACATGAGTTCAACCTATGTTTCAAAATCTGGAGAAGCAGACCACGCTTAGGATTGAGGAATTGGACTAAGTAGCAGTATTAAGCAGGTTAATAGGTTAACCATTAAGTTAGCTTAGATTAGTAGAACTGATTGGTTCTTATGTTTCCTGGAAATTCTTATGAATAGAGTTAGATATCAACTGCTTGCTTGTTCCCAGAGCATGATGTGTAGCTGAGTATTGAAAATCCCATTAACAGTTAATTAAAACTGATAGTTAGGTTGATTGTTGGACTGAACTGTTGGTCTCAATGCCTACCTAGACTGAACTTTGTAATGTCCTGTTAAGGACTGCAATGCATCAACCAACTTAGAACTGATGCCATTTGAGATTGAGAATCATCTATAGGAATAAGTTTGAGGCAAATAGGATGGTTATGTTCTGATATCGACTATAGGTAAAATGGTATTGAAACATGTATCACCTGAACAAGGGTGGGTATCAACCACTATACAAAAAAAAACAAATCTTTGCATAGGAATGACTTATATAACACAAGTGGTGTAGATAGGTAGATAGGTTACCTTATACTTTGAAATATTATTGTAGTTGTATAAATGGTAATTTATAGTTTATGTATAGATAAGTTTTAATGTTAAAACAAGTTGTATAGTGACCTTTAGACTAGAAGTTTTACCTACATTGTAGACTTATACTTGTAACTATATAACAGGAAGATTTCCAGCTCCACTACTCTTTCTTGAGCACCAGAGACAGGCAAGTATACTACTCTGATTTGTTCATTTCTCATGTCTTCATACTCATCCTTGTATCTCTTGATGACACGATATATCACGATATTGTCTCGTTTCATGTTCCTTGTATCATTGTGTCTGGGAGGGAAATACTATAGATATGTGATCAAACCCTGTTACTACTCATGTGAATAGCTTGGGTCCCGCACCGTGTACGCGGGACCAAAGCCGTACCATTTCATTATCATTGCATCTACCGAAGCCGATCACACTCTAGAAGTATTTTAAATATTGCACATGTCAGGATTCAGTTTGTATTTCAGGATTTCATGGTTGTATTTCATGTTCAGGCTGTATTTCATGATTCAGTTTGTATTTCATGATTCAGGTTGTATTTCATGTTCAGGACTCTTACCATGTTTCCTGTTTTACTTTTAGTATTCCTATTCAGTTCATGTCTTGTTCTCATTTCCTGTACTTTACATTATTCATGTTTTCTTGATTCATACCATGATGTACATGTTCATTTCTCTGGATATACTTTGCTCCGCTCCTGAATAGGATATATTGCAGGTGAGTTCGAGGCTTTATGCGATACATTCTATGCGAGGAGCCTATTGATGTAGGAGAGCTAGCTGGTGCAGCTTACTTAGAGGCTACAGAAGCCTAGAGATTTCCCTATTATTTCCATGTATTTGAGACTAGTAGACTTTCTATCATTCTGGAATGTAATAATTTCTGATATTGTACTTTACTCTGGGATATTTTAGATGTTGTGTTTCATTCTTGTATTGATATCTGTTTAGTTTCCCTAGAATGGTACATCTTACTTTGTTATTATATAACAAAGGCTGGGCGTGTCCGACTCGTATCCGGTTATTCGGGAGCGGGTCGTGACATGTTTTTAGTGGTGGCCCATGCAGGTCAATCCTAATGGTACCTAGGACTTAGCGTACTATTGGAGGACTTGATTACACTAGGGAAACTTGAACACAGCATAGGAAAATCGGAATTAAGGGTATATCAGGTATATCATGTTTTCAGGTGCATTGATTTTATAAAAATATTGTTTATTAGGTTTTTAGGGTTTGTCGTTCAACGAAGTTTTCTTTTTATGCAGGATGGTTGCCACAAGGAAGACCGCAGATCAGACTGGAGTTGCAGGCGGTTCTGGAGTTGCAGGCGGTACAGAGCAGCCGCACCAGATGTTCAGGCAGATCAGCTTCCGCCAGCACCTCCTATCTTTCCAGCACTGCCGTCACGATGATGTTTGACGGCACCCAGGTGATGGCGATGTTTCAGCACTTTCTGGAGGCCCAGAACCATCAGGCAGCGCAGTTCAGAGCGACTGTCGTCGACGCACTGAGGACCAGAGGCCGGCAGCACCAGCACCAACACCAGCACCAGTCGCACCTCCAGCACCACGAGGACCGAGACCAGGGACGGCCAAGGAGTATCAGAACCTCTGCTCGCTGGACTTCTAGGGCAACGAGGGGATTCTCTATGCAGACGAATGGCTAGAGAATGCGGAGAGGACCTTGAGGTTGGCGAACATTCCAGATGACACGAAGGTGGAGGTAGCCAGCATGCGACTCTTCGACTTGGCGAGGACATGGTACCGGGAGGACCCCCAGTTGACAGAGCCTCATGTATCTTGGACAGTTTTAAAACACTTCAAGGAGAAGTTCTATCCAGAGGTGGAGAGGGATGAGCTGAGGATGCAGTTCGAGGCGCTACAGCAGGGGACTATGACGTCGCGAAGTACACATCGGAGTTTACCAGACTCAGCCGATTCGCTGAGAGCCTAGTTAGAGATCCAGAGGACATGGCCTGGAGATTCAAGAAGGGTCTGAACAGGGAGCTGCGGCATGCAGTAGCTATTAGCCAGGCGACTACCTACACTAGCATCCTTAAGATCGTCCAGGCAGTCGAGAAGGAGATGGACCCGAGGCCCAAACGGGATAGGGACGTCGGCAGCAGCAGTTACCAGGTGCCAGCGAAGAGGGTGCAGATATAGACTCCGGCAAGGCAGCATCAGCAGCAGGCAGCAGTTCAGCATCTTCCTACCAGAGTTCCAGCAGCTCAGCATCAGAGGCAGCAGGGGATCACTTGCACATATTGCCATCGACCGGGACACCACGTGGAGGTCTGTCGCAAGAGGCTCGGACTTTGCCTCTTCTGCGGATCAGACGTACATCAGATGAGGGACTGCGCTCAGGCTACAGCCAGACTAGCAGGAGGACCCTGAGGAGCTGGAGGACCACCGCCTGCACCACCCAGAGCATTACCTGCACCCCAGAGAGGAGGACCTCTACCACCCCAGCAGCAGAGGTTTGCACAGCATCAGCAGCAGCAGAGGGGGGAGCACAGCAGGAACGTGCTTACGTCTTGGCCGCAGTTGAGGAGGAGGCAGCTCCAGATGTCATCACAGGTTCTGTTATCATTCATTCATTTTGCCATTGCCTTATTTGATTCTGGAGCCACACATAGCTTTGTATCATATGAGTTTCTGCATAGACACGGCTTCACACCCAAGCCCACTAGGAGGAACTGTAAGATTATGACAGGAGGTGGGATTGTGCCAGTCAGTGAGATGGTAGATTGCCCTATCACTATAGCTGGACGAGAACTTAGGGCTCGACTTCTGGTAATGCCATTGCCCGGATTCGACGTAGTCCTCGGCATTGACTGGATGAGCGAGCAGTTTGCTGTAATAGACTGCCATGAAGGGAAGGTGACTTTCAGCCCGCCAGGACTTCTACAGTTCGAGATCAGCAAACGACTTGCAGAGAGGCCAGAGGGAGTCTACTTCGGAGCAGTTGCAGAAGACCAGGAGTTGCCATATCCGCTGATTGCAGAGTATCTTGACGTCTTCCCCGAGGAGTTGCTAGGATTGCCGCCAGATCGACGTGGAGTTCAGCATCGACCTAGTGCCCGGATCAGCACCGAAGTCCCAACATTGTTACAAGATCAATCCGAAGGAAACTGCAGAGTTGAAGGCCCAGATTGATGAGCTAGAAGGAAAAGATTTCATTCGGTCTAGTGCTTCACCCTAGGGAGCACCGGTACTTTTCGTACCCAAGAAGGATGGGACGGTGAAGATGTGCATCGATTACCGTGCACTCAACAATATCACCATCAAGAATAGATACCCTTTGTCGCGGATTGATGAGCGGTTTGACCAGCTTAGTAGAGCGAAGGTCTTTTCTAAGATTGATCTTTGGTCAGGGTATCACCAGATGAAGGTTCGGGAGCAGGATATTCCGAAGACAGCCTTCAACACTCGATACGGCCAGTATGAGTTCTTGGTGATGTCGTTCGGACTCACCAATGCCCCCGTAGTTTTTATGAACTTGATGAATAAAGTTTTTCACAAGTGTCTGGACAAGTTTGTCGTAGTCTTCATTGACGACATTCTGATTTATTCAAAGACAGAGGAGGAGCATGTGGAGCACCTGCGGATTGTTTTGGAGATTCTGCAGAAGGAGAAGCTGTACGAAAACTCTCGAAATATGAGTTTTTCTTGGACCGAGTGGAGTTTTTAGGGCATGTGGTGACAGGAGAAGGGATTTCTGTAGATCCCAAGAAGATTGAAGCAGTGGAAGCTTGGGCACCTCCCATATCAGTAGCTGAGATTCGTAGTTTCCTGGGGCTAGCAGGATACTACAGAAGTTCGTAAAGGACTTCGCCGGGATAGCAGAGCCCATGACGAAGCTTACGCGGAAGGACGAGGAGTTCATCTGGAGCGACGCCTGCCAGTCAGCATTTGAAGAATTGAAGAGAAGACTCACGACAGCGCCAGTTCTAGCTTTGCCGTCAGGATCAGGAGGATTTATCATCTACAGCGACGCTTCAGAGAAGGGTTTGGGATGTGTGCTTGAGCAGAACAAGAAGGTTATAGTTTATGCTTCTAGACAGTTGAGGCCCCATGAGAAAAACTATCCATACATGACTTGGAGCTTCCAGCAGTCATATTTGCCTTGAAACTGTGGAAGCATTACCTATACGAGAGAGAGTAGACATCTTTACGGACCACAAAAGCCTGAAGTATGTCTTTACCCAGAAGGAGCTGAATATGAGGCGCAGATGGCTGGAACTCATGAAGGATTTCGACATCAGTCTGCAGTACCACCTTGGGAAGGCGAATGTGGTTGTAGATGCTCTCAGTCGGTATCCTATTGCTATGTATCTCACCACGGACCGGCATCTCTTAGAGGATCTTGAAAGCCTTGGAATTGAGGTTGTTCTGCCAGGATATAGGGGACAGATGATGCATATAGATACAGTCGGGATTGTTAGAGAGGATCAAGGAGGCCCAGATTCTTGATGTAGGACTCCAATGTCTTACAGCTCACGGACGGAGGCAGGACTGCTCGACGACTTCACCATTGCAGAGGACGGATCCTTGAGGCACGGAACCAGCTGTGTGTGCCCAAGGACTTGGGAGAGGTGATGCAGGAGGCCCACCAGTAACAGAATTCTATACATCCTGGATCTACCAAGATGTATAAGGATTGCGTGAGTATGTGTGCTGGTATGGGATGAAGAGAGAGGTTGCCAGATTTGTTTCCAGATGCCTTGTGTGCCAGCAAGTCAAGGCGGAGCGCCAGAGACGAGCGGGACTACTCCAGCCTTTACCTATTCCGAATGGAAGTGGGAGCACATTACCATGGACTTCGTCTCTGGATTACCGCATACTCCCAGTGGCAAGGACGCTATTTGGGTGATCATGGACAGACTGACGAAGTCCACTCATTTCATTCCGTTCAAGGTTGGGCTGTCGACCGAGAAGCTTGCAGACCTCTACATGCGTCAGATCGTGCGGATTCACGGAGTGCCGGTTAGCATCGTTTCAGATCGAGACAGCCACTTCACATCACACTTTTGGAGGAGTCTACAGCTGAGCTTGGGATCACAGTTGAAGTTCAGCCGCCTATCATCCACAGACGGACGGACAGTCCGAGAGGACCATTCAGACATTGGAGGACATGCTGGGTTTGTGCACTCAACTTCGGCAGTTCGTGGGAGGACCATTTGCATCTGGTGGAGTTTGCATATAACAACAGTTATCAGGCTAGCATCTAGATGACCCCGTTCGAGGCATTGTACGGGCGGAGATGTGCACGCCGTTATCTTGGGACGACCTTGGCGAGAGAGCTTTGCTTGGGCCAGAGATGGTGGTAGACTCAGCTGAGAAGATCAAACTGATCAGGGATCGTCTCAGAGTGGCGCAGGATCGGCAGAAGCACTGGGCGGACAACAGCAGACGGCCATTGGAGTTCGCAGCTGGCGATAGGGTGTTCCTGAAGATCTCACCGACCAGAGGCGCCATTCGGTTCGGCAGAGGCGGGAAGCTCAGTCCGAGGTACATCGGGCCTTTCGATGTGACAGCACGGATTGGCGATGTGGCGTATCGGCTAGCACTTCCAGCTAGCTTAGAGGGAGTACACAGCGTCTTCCACGTATCTCAGCTTCGACGTTACGTTCCAGACCCGAGCCATGTGGTGGACTATACCGAGCTGGAGGTGGGCCCGAGATTGACCTACTAGGAGCAGCCAGTAGAGATCCTGGACCGGAGGGAGAAGCGACTGCGGAACCAGACCATTCCTCTTGTCCGTCATGTGGAGACACCACTCTCCGAGAGAGTCCATATGGGAGCGTGAGGATGAGATACGGGAGCGCTACCCTACCTTGTTCACCTGATTGTATTTTTTGTATTTTGAATTTCCAAATTTCAATAAATATTTCGTGGTCCTTCGTAAATAAATTTTGGTTGTTTCTGAATATTGAGGGCAAAATTTTTCAAGGGAGAGAGATTTGTAACCCCACCTTATTGGTATTTGAAATTTTATAATATTGATGGTAAAATTATAATTTGTTTAATCCTTTAAATTTTATTTTGAACTAATTATATAATTGTCATTTATTATTTCAGCTTGGGCTCAAATTCATTCCTATTCCATACCCCTTTTAACCAAATAATTCTTTTAAAACAAACAAATTTAATTTGGGCCCATTACCAGGCCCATGATTAACCGACCAAATTCTTCATCTGTTAGTGAACAGTAGGGCTGTTTACTTCAAATAAAACATTTTCAAAATTCCTTTGATTCTTCTCCTCCTCTAACCGTTTCAGCAGTGAGGATTGGGAATTTTCACGCAAGTGAGCGTGACCCTCACGCATAACCAGCTATAAGTAGCCTTATTGTAGATCTGTGATTCTCCATCAATTGTAAGAATTTTCCCAGATCCTCTTCCTTTCGTTCTCCTCTTGAACTCAGCTGTGGCGATGGCGATGGCGATGAAGGAGCCAACCCTCACCGGAAGACTGACGACGGCGATAATGGCCTGACCAACTCGACCGACGATTTATTCTCTGGACAACCCTTCTCTTTACTCAGATCTGGTAATTGTCCTGACTATTGATCAAACACTCGTTCGTTTCAAATAATTGATCGATCCATGATGAATTTTCCTTGATTTGATTGTTATGGAGTCCAGATCTGGAAACTCCTTTATTTTAGATCGAACAAGCTCTTTGAAGATCATTTATTTCTAATGCTTGGTAAGTTATTGCCGAGCCTTGATTCTTAGTTTTGCTGAGTTCTTATTTTGACGTTTGGTTGATTCTCCAAACAACAGATCAAATCGTTCGACTGAGAATTGAGGATTGATCGATTCTTGGGTGGGTCTAGACAACAATCAAGGTGAGTTCATACCAAATTTCGAAGTAGAAATTAGTTTTCCTTAATCTTCACAAGTATGGATCGGTTCTGTCATTTAAATCCTTGCTTGAACCTTTGGAATTCTGGTGAATCAGTTGTGTGATCGTAACAAGAGATTTGGGGATCTAAAACATATCCAGGACGGGTTAAATCGATCCTTGGTAAGTATGAGAGTATATTTCAAATATGACATTATGAATCTATAATCTGC
This sequence comes from Iris pallida, assembly GCA_029216955.1. Classification (NCBI taxonomy): domain Eukaryota; kingdom Viridiplantae; phylum Streptophyta; class Magnoliopsida; order Asparagales; family Iridaceae; genus Iris; species Iris pallida. Next base: position 13,462,918 of record JANAVB010007600.1, read on the forward strand.
TGAAACCTAGCTCTCTTGATTTTCTATTGATTTTTGTCTATCCCTGTTTATGTTATAATAGATCCCAGAGAGATTGAGTCGTCTTGGCAGGATTCATAATCCGATCTGAACAATTCGAACAACTGCTGAAACCAGCTAGTCAGGTAGATTCTTATTCTTCTAATTAGTTTCTCGTCTAAGTTAATCAAATATCTGTATCATTGACTGGTTGTATGTTTAGCTCTATAAGTAATTATCTCATGTATTAAGAGGGTATATCTGTTAGCTTAACGTCAGGATTAGATCAGGTTGTATGTTGTTGATTCGATTTATTGCATATCAAGACAGATTTTGATGATAGTTCGAATTAGGAATGATAGCTTGACAAAACGTTTAATTCCAGTTTAATATCCTAATGCAAGTTTCGAATGGAAATAATTTGATATCTAATCAATTGTTATTTCCAGTAGTTCCTGCAATATGAACAATGTTATCCTGGACTGGTGGCCATGATATGTACAAAATTGCAAGTACATATCAGTGGGTATTATGAAGGATTAGAGTTAACACAGGAACCAATTGACCATTGTCTTGTGCTACATCTGCTCAGTTCAATTTTAGGTTCATTTTTAGTCTGGTTAATACTGCTTACTGCAATACCTAATCAATATTAAGGAATGTATAAACTGAACTAGGAAGATGTTGGCCCTGTGATAAGGTGCCTGGATTGTGTTTGATTCTTACAAAGCCTGGTGAACTGATCCCTGCAAATCAGTGCTTGGGTGTTGTTCTTTTAACTGCTGCTAAGTGTGGTTGATAATATCTGTTAGTGGTAACTGATTTTTAACCTGAGAACAGGGTCCAAGTATTGGTTGAACTCGAAATTGTTGGAATTAGATGAAGTAAACCATGATACTCTGTTAGTACTGCCTAGAGTGCTGTCATCAGTCCAGATTGGTTATTCCAAACCTTACTTCACATTTTAGTTCATTTGTATCAGTTTAGGCTAATGTTGGGCTGGCACTTTGAGATTGATCTTTCACCTAAGCATTTCAGAGAGGACTGTAATGATAGTTGGCTTTGGTTTTTCAATTCTAAAATTGAATTGAATCAGTTTAGTATGGACTGAGGATAGGTTGTATCAGACTGAACTTATTTTGACGAAATCAGTGTAAAGAGTTCAGGACAGTGTGTAGGATGATATCCTGACATGCAATTCATGCTCAAGGGGATTAGCTGACCTGAGACAATTTGAATCTCAGAACAGAATTTAGGAGTGATTGGTTTATCTCAAATCCTTAACCTATAGTTGGCAATAGGTGGTATCAATTGAAGGGACTTACCATTTAAGTGCAGCTCTGATGTTGATTCAAGCATGGTTGTGTTGTGGTCTGTATTTACATGAGTTCAACCTATGTTTCGAAATCTGGAGAAGCATACCACAGCTGAGGATTGAGGAATTGGACTAAGTGAGCAGTGTTAAGCAGGTTAATAGGTTAACCATTAAGTTAGCTTAGATTAGTAGAACTGATTGGTTCTTATGTTTCCTGGAAATTCTTATGAATAGAGTTAGATATCAACTGCTTGCTTGTTCCCAGAGCATGATGTGTAGCTGAGTATTGAAAATCCCATTGACAGTTAATTAAAACTGATAGTTAGGTTGATTGTTGGACTGAACTGTTGGTCTCAATGCCTACCTAGACTGAACTTTGTAATGTCCTGTTAAGGACTGCAATGCATCAACCAACTTAGAACTGATGCCATTTGAGATTGAGAATCATCTATAGGAATAAGTTTGAGGCAAATAGGACTGGTTATGTTCTGATATCGACTATAGGTAAAATGGTATTGAAACATGTATCACCTGAACAAGGGTAGGTATCAACCACTATACCAAAAAAAAAACAAATCTGTACATAGGAATGACTTTATAGAACACAAGTGGTGTAGATAGATAGATAGGTTACCTTATACTTTGAAATATTATTGTAGTTGTATAAATGGTAATTTATAGTTTATGTATAGATAAGTTTTAATGTTAAAACAAGTGGTTATAGTGACCTTTAGACTAGAAGTTTTACCTATTATAGACTTATACTTGTAACTATATAACAGGAAGATTTCCAGCTCCACTACTCTTTCTTGAGCACCCGGAGACAGGCAAATATACTCCTCTGATTTGTTCATTTCTCATGTCTTCATACTCATCCTTGTATCTCTTGATGACACGATATATCACGATATTGTCTCGTTTTATGTTCCTTGTATCATTGTGTCTGGGAGGGGAAATACTATAGATATGTGATCAAACCCTGTTACTACTCATGTGAATAGCTTGGGTCCCGTACCGTGCACGCGGGGCCAAAGCCGTACATTTTATTATCTTTGCATCTATCCAAGCCGATCACACTCTAGAAGTATTTTAAATATTGCACATGTCAGGATTCAGTTTGTATTTCAGGATTTCATGGTTGTATTTCATGTTCAGGCTGTATTTCAGATTCAGTTTGTATTTCATGATTCAGGTTGTATTTCATGTTCAGGACTCTTACCATGTTTCCCTGTTTTACTTTCAGTATTCCTATTCAGTTCATGTCTTGTTCTCATTTCTGTACTTTACATTATTCCTATTTTCTTGATTCATACCATGATGTACATGTTCATTTCTCTGGATATACTTTGCTCCGCTCCTGAATAGGATATGTTGCAAGTGAGTTGGAGGCTTTATGCGATACATTCTATGGCGAGGAGCCTATTGATGCAGGAGAGCTAGCTGGTGCAGCTCATGACTTAGAGGCTGCAGAAGCCTAGAGATTTCCCTTAGTTTTTCCTATTATTTCCATGTATTTGAGACTAGTAGACTTTCTATCATTCTGAAATGTAATAATTTCTGATATTGTACTTTACTCTGGGATACATTTTATAGATGATGTGTTTCATTCTTGTCTTGATATCTGTTTAGTTTCCCTAGAATGGTACAGCTTACTTTGTTATTATATAACAAAGGCTGGGCGTGTCGACTCGTATCCAGTTATTCGGGAGCGGGTCGTGACAACACTGAACACAACTGCCCTCTTAACTTGCAAATCTGAACCATTCCAACACACACACACACACTCATCCTTCCACACACACCAACACACAGGACACCAAACTTGAAACTGTTTTCCACTTGAGCCTCACACCCTCACACACACATGCCACACTCATTCACCACACACACACACTCTATTCTAATTCCTATCACACACAGGAAACACTAAACACACACACACACATATGCCTTGATTCCCTATTCCCTCTATGTGTGTGTGTGTGTGTGTATATATATATATATATATATATATATATATATATATATATATATATATATATATATATCTAACCTAGTGTAAATGTGTAATGTGATAAGGTAATGTGAAATAGATAATGCAATTGCCTATGTGAATGTGACAAATGTAATGTGAGTGTAATATATATAGCCTAATATGGTATGTGTAATGCAATAGATATTGCTATTGATATATATAATATATGTGTATATAAATATATGGTAAATGGGTGTATGGTCTTGTGTATATGGCTCATGGCCTATGGCATGTGGTATGGATACACTTGAGTTAGTATATCACTAGACTAGTGTGTGCTTGCTAGGCTAATTGGTTAAAGACCTAGATTGACTTGATTAAGCCTAGATTAGACCAATCTAGACTAGTTCAACCTTGTTTGACCTAGTTTGACCTAACTAGACTAGAGTTGACCTAGTTTGACTGCTAGGGTTGACTAGAGTTGACCAAAGTTGACTTTAGCCTAGATTGACTCCAAACATCATGTAGATACATTGTAGTAGTCTATTTTATTATTTTAGACATGTAGTGACTTATACTGTTCTATAGGAGACAAACACCACTCCTCAGGCAGTATTTTCTTCCAGACATTTCGGATATCAGGCGAGTATATTTTCTGATCATTTCATATCTTGTTTAGGATTATATTTTCTGCTTTAGATTATATTACTTGATGCTGACACGTTGGTAACACAGATTAGTACTATATGGATCCCTTCATGAGATGTTATCCCTCTCGGAAGCATCAGATACTCTTGTCTCGTGTTTTACTTACATCATGTATCTCATGCTTCTATTATTATAAATCTTCTTGTATCATCTTGTGATTCCTGTACTCTCATGAATCACAGAGCCTTTACGAATCTTCATGAATCACCCTTTATGGGAAAAGTAGTATAGTCATGAATCTTAACTTAACTTGACTGGATCCTTGTGTATTGATTGGGGATGGGGGAGTAGAAACTGAGCATGTGAATAATTCAAAGTAGAATAGTCATGAATCACCTCTGTAGTATAGTCATGAATCACCCTCCACTGTTCACATGTTTTATCGTGTACTCTGAATCACTAGCACTGTTTAGCTCTCTTATATATCATAGATATTTACTTACATTCTCTCTTTTACATTATGCTATTCTTCAGTTTCATGTATCTTACTCTCTAGCATGATTATATTTTCTATCCTGTTATGATTTATTGAGATGTATTGTGCTCGCTCCTGTTCTGACTGGACTTGTTGAAAATATTACAGAGGATGAGGACGAGGCGTGCTGTCCCACCTATTATGACTACCTTAGAGGACTTGTGACCAGGACCAGCAGCAGGACCCCTTAGCAGTGGACGACACTCCTTTAGACTAGGATGTCTTTCTTTATGTTTATATTCTGGATGACTGTATTTTGATATTTGGGATATTCTGGATTTGTGTTGTCATTAGACACGTAGACTTCTCTGGCTGTATCTCTGTGGATCTTATTTCATTTTTATATCTATCTATCTATCTATCTATTATCATTCTACCTTAGATGTGATTGAGACTGTATTTCTGCTATATCACCACCATTCGGAGTGTATATACTGTACAGTACCTTTATACTGTTAGATGATTGACTTAGGATAGCGTTCTACCACCGACACTGCGGCGTAGGCTAGACGTATCCATGTTTCGTGCCCTTACTCTAGGGTGAGGGTCGTGATAGAAGTGCAGTTATTTGAAGAGCATAGTCATCAAATGGCGTAGCCACTCTAGAGGCGTAGCCAATCCAGGGGCGTATCCAGTCCAGGGGCGTAGCCACTCCACGGGCGTAGTAGCCTTGCGGGCGTAGTGGCTTTGCTCATATTAATTTTTTTTCAACTTTTTTCTTTAAGCGCTGCTGCTGTATAAGACATGGGGTTCGAGATATGACTAAATCAATTCTCGAAGTGGCAAGTTCATTGCCATAATTAGCAAATTTGTCCTATTAAAGCCAGGTTCATTTCTATTAATATGAGATTTATTACGTTAATCTCGGGGCTTTGATTGACTGCCACATGGCGTAGATGTAGAGCTACGCTACTATAAATATGAGCTTTTTTGAGAAGTCTATGCATATTTTCTCTTGGCACTCTTCCTTCATGTCTGACCCCTACGTAACCTTGGGTGGCCGTGAGCCTTGTCTTTGGCACATAAGTCAGCTGTCGGTTGTGGATCTCTTTGTTCAAAGAAGTTAAGTTCGTAACGAAGAATTCTTTCAGAGTTTTGAGATGCATTTAAGCGTTTGGTATAAGAGTTCACACTTGAACAACATCTTGGTGGTTTTCGACGGCCAAATTGAATGTGGAGTTTGGGGTAACTTTCATTATGTTGGAAGAGCTACAGGACGGCATATGTGCCTGTGCGTTGACGAGAAAGTAATTCACTTGTTGACAAAAAGTGATTCGATTGTTGACAAGGAAGTGATTCGCTCGCAAAAAGGAAGATATGCGCCTATGCTGAGACGTCAGAGTAATGCGCCTATCCATAGAAATTAGATTGTCATATTAGATTTTCCATGTAATAAAAAAAGCCATGTAATAGTTTTTCATATTTTAAAAAAACTCCTTTTTGTATGCGCCTTCATTTACTGTCTTTGTATGATGCGCTGACTTTTCTTCATGTCTTCGGCGCATACTATTTTGTGGCACATAAGAGTTTTGGACTTGTGGCGCATGAAATTCCATACTTCTACACGAAATTGGATTGAGCTCATATGTCTTAAAAATGAATTCTCTAGTAAGACCTGAATCAATCTCAATTGTCTACGCCTTATGGATCCACCTCCTACCTAATTGGAACTAAATTACCGACTCCATTTCATCTTCTTTGAGCGCTTAACCAGAAACGAGATACAATCCGATATTTAGTCGATAATGTTGGACGCGTGCGAATGCGTTTGCCAACCCACCTAATCAAAACTAACTCTCGTCTAACGGACACCAAGCACAAGATAAAGAAAGTAATGGCAGTAACGTATGTCACCTAGACAAATCCTAACCTTTAATAACTCAGATAAAATTACAAGATTTACAGAATTCATATTGAACCCTTTACCCTAATAGGTTCAACCCGCTCACCTTCTCAAGAAGAAAAACAGAATATTACAAATGAGATCACTCACCAACCCATAGCAATCTTCCTAACTGAAGTTGACGACTTCTCGATAGATCTTCTTCTTCCTTCTGTCTTAGATGGCGAAGTCCTAAGAGCAAAGTATGGACTTTCTCTTAGATTTTCTTATGGACGAGCACCTCGAATCTCCACTTTGTGCCTTTTCTTTGTGTTTCCACCCTCACCTCATATAAATAAGATGAGAAACCTAATTTTAGAGTTAGAAAATCCTAGAAGAAGTCCACCATCATATATGGCCGTCCACCAATAACCAACAATAACATCACCAATTATAGACATCCAAATATGGTCAAATTAAATATTTGATACAAATTTGTCAATCTAATTAAATCAGATATTTAATGTAGATTTCTAAATCATATCAAATTAAGTCTTTTACTATATTTGGGCTCCAAAAATTGCTCTAACCAAATCCAGACTAGACTCCAACAATCTCCCCCTCCAGTCTGATGAGAGGGTGTTAATCACATGGCTCCTGAACTGGACTCCATGCCTGTCCCCGCGATAGAGTTCATGCTCCTCCATGCCACTGATCTCCGATCCCCCGAGCTATTTTTTTCTTCTTTTGTCTTCAACTCCACGACCGTTACGTCGATGCTAGCTGCCATTCAGCACCTTCTGCACCACGGGAGCCGATATCAATAACACGATAAAGATCAAAGTCCCTGACGACCAGTCTCACCACCGTAAGCCTCAACTACTTGTCCCCGACTTTCATCTTCCATCGAAAAGTGTTAACATTCCGACGAGCTTCTTCACCCTTGGCTGGCCCAACCAAGCGGACGGTACGGTTCTTACGAGATTCGAACTCCTGAACCTACCCACCTTCGGGTCCGAACATGAAGCTCCCCATATACATACATCCTCGAACAGAAAGCACACACTGTGTATGCCGTCGATGATCCACAGCTCCCCATGAACTGTGTGAATGATGATACTCCTGCCTTAGATTGAGTTTGTTGTAAACCTTGATCTCCTCTCTAGCTTCGAATTGCTAAAATCGATGTCGCTCCGTGAAGCTTTGACAAACCATCTTTCGCCAAAACTAGATCCGTAGAGCAAACCTGGAGACCGACCAGCTATCATGGGTCCAACAGACTAACCCTCAATCTTTGACTCATCACCATCTGTCGATTTGTCTTGATGAACTGAATCCTCTATATCCCGCAAAGCATCTAGAAGCCCCTCCATAACAAGTCCTTGACGATCCACCTCCTATCAAATACCCCTTAAGCCTCCATCGGTGTCTGTGGCCTGCTTGTACAGCTCAGTAGCTTGAGGCTGTACATGCCACAACACAAATCTTTCCGAGCCAGCTGTTGGAACCCTTCTCAAGCATCTAGCCTTTATCCCCAAACAAACTACAACAACCATCATCTGTCAGTCTCTCTAACAAAACTAAGTTATAGCACAAACTCGGTACATGTCGCACACCCTTGAGAATAAGTTTCTCACCGAGCTCTGTTATCAAGTGCAATTATCGATGCCTACAACTACAGTCGTCCCCTTGTCGTGCATCTTCACAGGTTCAAGCCTGCCACCGTAGTATGACGTGAAGATCCTTCTATGTGGAGTGGTGATATGGCGCCCCCGTGTCCATGACCTAGTCGCCATTATGACACGGTCCACAATCGCAAGATTTCGAGAACTCTTCCCATCCTCGCCTGTGACTTAAGTCTTTCATTCTCGTAAGAAGCTACTAAAGTGTTCTCCTACAACGATTCAACTTGTTTATGCTAGCCTCCTCATTCAACAAGCTACTTTTGGCTGCCTCCATTGTGATAACTCCATCATGTGTGGAGTTGCTCACCGATACCACCAACGTCTTCCAGTTTTTCGACAGAGAACTCAAAAGTAGTAGGGCCTGAAGCTCACCATCAATCACCTTTTCATTGCCACCGAGGCATCCTCCGTGTACTTCGAGTTGGCGAATAAAAAATGCCTTGTTGCCAGCCGCCTTTCTTTCGTGCATCGAATGCAGCTTCTCCCATAATGCTTTTGCCAAACTTTCTATCGATACATGGTGAAACACCGAGTCGTCCAGCAATTGTCGGATGAAACCAATGGCCTTTCGATCCAGTCATTTCTAGTCTTCAGCAGCTTTGTTCGATGGCCTTGCGTTGTCGTCCTCCAAAGGACCATACAAGTCCTTCCTCCAGAGTAGATCCTTCATCCTTGGCTTCCACATCGCCCAGTTTTCTCCTGTGAGGGTGATCATATAGTGTTCATCAGCGTTATAGACATGGTTGCCATAACCCGAAAGCTATACTAATAGTTGGGCGCATGCGAAAGCGTTTGCCAACCCACTTGATCAAAACAAAACCCCGTCTAACGGACACCAAGCACAAGACGAAGACAAGTATATAGTGGTGACGTACATCACCTGGACAAATCCTAACATTTAATAACTCAGATGAAATTACAAGATTGACAGAACTCATGTTGAAACCTTTGCCTAATAGGTTCAATCCCCTCACCACTCTTAAGGAAGAAGAAAAAATTACAATTGAGATCACTCACCAACCCGTAGCAATCTCCCTAACCGAAGTTGACGACTCCTCGATTAGATCTTTTCTTCCTTCTGTCTTGAATGACGAAGTCCTAAGAGCAAT
>JANAVB010007600.1:13477003-13524503 GCA_029216955.1 Iris pallida
GAGGGAGGCGGAACTGAGGCGGTGGAGAAGCCTTCAGCCGGGGCGGGGAGAGGGGCTGGGGTGGGAGGCTAGCTGGGCGGGGGGCTCCTCGGCCAGAGGAGCCGCCGGATCCGAACCCGACGGAGGATCCGAGGGGTTCGAAGGAGTCGAACCCGACGGAGCGGGGCTGGGCTCCAGAGCCGCGGGGACGCCGAGCGCCGAAGGAGGGGGAGGCACCGAGGCGAGCGCAGCCTGAGACCCGGAGGGCCGACTCAGGACGGGGGAGGCGGAGGGTGGAGCCGCAGCCGAAGGGAAGGGCGGCACAACGGAAGAGACGACAGCAAGGAGGCGCTGCGGACTGGAAGCAGGCCGCGCTGAACTCAAGACACCTAGGGGGGCTGACGGAGGGCCGAGGAGGGATGGTGCCGCGAACGGCCGCAGGAGCCGGGCGCGGCGACGTGCCTCCGAAGCCGAGAACGGCGACTGCGCCGAGGAGGGGAAAGGAAGGGGGATGGTCCTCCGCACGTCGGGCGAAGGCCTCCTCGCGGGCGGGGCGTCCGGAGGGATCCCGGCCGACTGAAAGGACTGAAGGGGCCGGGGAAGAAGGGAGACGCCCAGCGGTGGGGTTGGCGGCCGTGGGTGGCCGGCCACCGACTGGAGCCGGGAGGGGGGAGGTTTCGAGGAACGGGAACGCTCCATCAGGAGAAATCCAAGCCCACATCCCTTTTTTTTTCCATATATATATATATATATATATATATATATATATAATATATATATATATATATATATATATATATATATATTAGTTGCATAAATTTCTTAATATTTTGTTCTATTAAAACAATTTATAGTTTAAAGTTTTTATTAAATATCTCTATATCTATTAATATAATGCGGCTTTAAAAAAAGCTCAAAAAAGAGTAGTCTAATTCTTGTATATGTGTCCTCCATTAATTTATATATAAAAAAATTAAAAATGTTTTTTAACTACTGCATATGTTTCCTAAATCCTTCTACCTACCTGATAAAATAAATCCTAAAATATATTTAATATTTAAAATATATTTAAACTATGTACATTGTATTATCTAACTAAACACATATTCAAAATTATAAAAATATATCTATAAAAAAAATTATACTTAAAATATTTAAAAATATATTTAAATTATTATAATGTAATTAATTTAATTTTTTTATCTAATTTTTAAAAATATTATAGATTTTTGTACATACAAATATAATAGAAAGATCCATTAAACTCTAGGAACTAAAAAAAAAATCTATTTGTATGCTACTATTCCTTTTAATACTATAGATCATTGATGACATTTAGGGGGCCTTTGGTACGCGAAAATTTAGGGTGGGAATCTATTAACATGTTTGTTTGGATATAAATTTTTTTTTTTCCGGATTTAGAAATATCCGAGTAAATAGTTTACTTATAAAAACATGAGAATTCTATCCCTTAAGAAAATGTGGGTATATTTTTATGGCCGAGAAAAAAAAATTTGCTTAAATTTTCTTCTTCTTTTTTTTATATCATTTTTTACATTATTTTCGATTTTTATCTTTTTTTTCGTTTTTTATCGTTTTGTCTTTTTATCATTTTTCGTCATTTTTGTCGCTTTTTGTCGTTTTTTTCCATTGTTATTTTTTGTCCTTTTGTCGTTTTTGTATTAGTTTTTTTGCATTTTTTGTCCTTTTTTGGACTTTTTGTAGTCTTTTTCGTTTTTGAATTTTTTTTTCTTTTGTCATTTTTGTCGCTTTCTAGTTAATTTTATCTTTTTTATCGATTTTTTTTGTCATTTTTTTGTCATTTTTTTGTCTGTTTTGTCCTTTTGTCATTTTTTAAAGTAGTTTTTTGACGTTTTTGGTTGCGTTTTTTTTTGTTATTTTGTCGTTTTCTGTCTTTTTTTGCCATCTTTTAGTTGTCATTTTTTGTCTTTTTTTATCGTTTCTTTTTGTCTTTTTTTTTCGCTTATGTCATTTTTTTGTTTTTATAGTTTGTCCTTTTTTGAATTTTTTTTATCGTTTATTCAACTTTTATTTTGTAGTTTTTTCTTCTGATATTTTTTGTCGTTTTACCTTTTTCTTTCCTTTTTAACGTTACTTCGTTTTTGGTTTTTTGGTTTTTTTTTTTCTTTTTTTATCGGAAATATGTATGCAGTCATCAAACATGGAAATATAATTTTTTTCAGAAAATTTAATTATTTGAAATTTAATATCTGGAAATATAGAGTTTCCGACTATATAGTAGTCCTCATACTAATTCCCGGCTATATATTATTTTTAGAAATACTATATTTATGACTATATAATAAACTAACATGCACAAAACTATAATTCTTTCAGGGAATAATGAATCTTGTAATCCATTGCGCCTAAATAGCGTATCATGGGGCATGTGCTACTGATGTCAGTGCAAATTTCATAATAGTTTAGAAAGACAATTGCTAAAGGCACTACATAATACACAAGACAGTCCAATTTTTTTTAATTGAACAATTTGCCATCGAAAAATTTACTCGGCATGTCCAAATTTTAGGATTATCAAAAAAATTGACAGTCCTACCAATATGCTGAACTTTTAAAAATTTGACAGTAAAAAAAATAATGTTATCTATGAAAAATATTTGACAATCCTTCCAATAGGTATGTCTGTTAAAGACAGTATGTCATCTTCAGGACTGTCAAAATTTGAAGGTCTTTCGAATAGGAAGGGACTGTCAAAAAATTTGACAGTCCTCCCGACAACCTTGGCACCGCGAGCCCACCCCATTTGAGATGCAGCATCGTCCACGGGAACGTGGCGATCTGAATGGAGAGGTGATGGTACTCGTCATATTCGGTGGCACAGGGTGTCGAGTAGCTACGTCGGAAGAACGGCGCTGAAGCCACGCTTGGGAAGAAGGACGCACGCGGCTAAACGACGGTCGATGCTAGGAGAAGTGCTTGCCTAGATTGCGGAGGGAAGAAATAGACCTCGGCGCTGGTTTTGGATGCAGATCCGGTCCTACGTCAGTCGAGGCGCGATAGTTCAGTATCGGATGCGGTTGCGCCGAGAGACAGTTCGTCGGGAGGAAGGTTTTTCAAAGCCCTTTGAGGAAACTAAATTTAATTGATGGGTTCCAAAAGATATTTGGATACCAAAATTTTTGGGCCTCCTTATTATTTTTACTTTTGGGGCCTCCTAATTTTTGGGTGTCTAGGCCCATGCTTAGATGGCCTATGGTTGGAGCCGGCTGTGATGAATAGCTGAATCTCTTGAAGTATATTTGATTGTGTCATAAATAATTATATATCAGTTGGGGATTCAATCAGAACTCTTTCCCATTCTTTTTTATCTTTGGGCCACCGTAACCAATCATCATTAGGTTATTCCTCCCCCTAAACCCTAACCTACTCCTCCTTATTCAGCCGATTGATTAGTGCATACCAAACTTCGCCTACCAACAGGAAGCGAAAGCAAACATTCACAATAATAACTATAATAGTGACAATTAATAAAAATTAATTATCACCACAGCATGAACAAAAGCAAATATCAACTCAGCAACTCAGCAAATCAGTGATAGTTAAAATAAATAAATAAAAAACTAAAACCAATTTTTGGCTGTAGAGACTTTGCCTAATCGGAGATGGATGATCAGAGTGAAGGTTGTGAGATGGATGATAAGAGTGAAGGCTGTTAATGCCGGGGCACAATTTTTCGATAAAAAACTGAGAAGATGAAACAATTATAAAAATAACGTTCCAACGCAACACTTCAAGGAAGGTTGCGCAAGTTTAACGAAGATCTAAAAAGATCTCGTTACAGCAGCTTATGATATTACGAGAATCTAAAAAGATTTCATAATCCACAGCAGCGAAGAAGATAACAGGCGATTGATGGATGAATATCCTGCTGGGGTGAATGATCACCGTTGCTCAAAGCTATATTCGTCTCACACGAATAGCTTCCAGGAACCAGCAAGTTCGTCGGAGAACTTTGGAACACTACTCCTCTTCTGACTCCTCGGATCGTACACAGGCTCCCGTGTAAAAGCAACGCTGGTGCAACACTTCTCTTCTCTCTCAAGACTTATGTTTACTTGTGTTAAAAAATAATTGTAAACTTTTGTAACTCTCTGTATATGTCCGTATTTTTGCCTGTGAGAGACAAGAGACCTTTTATAGGCCCGAGTAGCAACTATCCGGTTAGCACAACATTCAGGACGTGGTTAAAACCACTCCGAACGTACAGTAACTGTTCAGATCATGCATAGGCACGATCTGAAGCAAGCTGCGCACCTCGCGCACCACCGCGCCTTGTACACCACGCGCTGAATGCGTACTGAGCCAATTGTGCCACTTGCACGCCTGCACATTCTGCGCAACTGAGCGCGCACCTGTGCACGCAACTGGTTGCGCCACTGGGCGCGCCACTGGTCGCACAACCTGGACCGCGCAACCTTGGCCGCGCAACCTGGCAGCGCACCTGGCCGCGCAACCTGGCCTGCGCAACTGGCCGCGTAACCTGGCCTGCGCAACTGGCCGCACAAGTGGCTCACATAGCGAGCGCAACTTAAGCGCACTATGCGCCTAGCGACGATGCTGACATGCTAAGTACAAAGTGTGTCAACAAAATGCCACATTATGCCTCATGAGCCCGAGTCCTTGTCCGTGTCCGAGTCCGAGTCGCTAAGCCCCTACGGGGCTTAGCTCCAATGGAAATAAATTTTCCAAGAGCAAAAAGTATGAATGCTTTCAATTATTTATTTAGCCTTTTTTCCATTAGAAAAATAATCTCACATGGCACACCCAATTGCACCTCCACACCACATGTGCATCTCTAAAAGAGCATAGCTAATATATAGAGATACAACTCTTTTGGCCTAGCCGATGTGGGACTAAAGTTCCAATGTATAAAGGCCAAAACACAACAATCTCCCACATATCTCTATATATGGGTATAAGTGTTTCCCACAGTAAATGTCCATCATGCATTAGGAGAGATGTCGCTGACGACTTGAATCTTCCCGCATGGGTCAAACAACAGACTATAATACAAGAATGGACTAAGCCTTGAATTCTGTATCATAGCTGAAATTCTTTCCACTCACATAATATAGTTACATGTGGTTCTGGCTTGCACATTAAAGGCCATGTGCCAGCCTGGTTTCAGTGTATAATTTTGGGCGTCTACAAGTTTACCCTCAAGAGACGGCCTGATATCTCTTTGTCCATACACTATAGGTGAGTTCATTATAAAGAGAAATGGCATGAAGCGCTTTGCGCTTCCCTTGCGATGCTACGCCGCTATGACATAGCTTAAAGCCGAGGCCTTACCCCGTAAGGGAAACATCATCGTAGTTTCATACTACTGTAGCATGAGGCCACCGCCTCTTTCTAGTGCCAAACTACCCAGCATGAAGACTTAGGTTCCCTTGCGGTGTTACGCCGCAACGACATGGCTTGCAAGGCGGAGGCTTTATCCCTAACCAGGTACCTCATCGTGCTGTCGTGCCACTGTAAGATGAGGAACTCCTCCTCTTTGTAGTGCGGACTACACCCATCTTTATTTTAACATACAGCATTAGGCTAACTGCCTATTTGTGGTGCTACGTCGCTGTGACTTGGCTAGCAAAGCCGATGCATTACCCCATGCCTGGGAACCTCATGGTGGAGTCACCCTACAGTAGCATGGAGATTCACTCCTTGTAGTGCTGTTCTACCGTGCTTCCTGTAAAGCACACCAGGCAATCACTCTGCCTGAGAACTCATTAAGGCATTTAAGCCAATATTCCCACAGGATCCATTTTCTGCAGAAAACAACAGTAGACAACAGTGGTTGTTGGTCCGTAACCTCTCCATGCCCAATAGAACATGTACCCACCGTTCCTGATATTCTTTCGATTAGTGGTCCTCCCTTGAACCAAAAGCTAGATGCCTAGTAGATTTCTCTTTGAACTAATAGCATAAAACTTTATGGTAGAAATACAATAATATAATATCAGAATGCCTTCAGCCTATTTTACAAGCTGTGACATCAACCAGCTGGCGCTTGAGGCCTTTGGTGAATGGATTCGACAGGTTCTCCTGACTCCGAACATCAATCACTGCAATAACACCTCTCTTGATAAGATTGTGTACTGCCCTGTGCTTCAACCGCACAGTCCTCTTCTTTCAGTTGAAGAGGTTATTTGATACCACCGCCGCAGTCGTCTGGTTGTCGCGGTATATCGATATCGCCGGTATTTACGTCACAACCACTGGAAGGTCATACATGAGCTCCCGAAGCCATTCTGCTTCCTCGGCTGCGATATCAAGTGCAAAGTACTCAGATTCCATGGATGACCGCGAGAGCATAGTCTGCTTCTTCAACTTCCACGATATAGCAGCTCCACACATAGTAAAAATGAATCCACCTGTGGACCTCTCGCTCTCCACCTCTGAGCACCAGCTGGCATCACTGAAGCCTTTCACTACCGGCGGATCTCCGCTGTAGTAAAGTGCATATGTCTGAGTCTTCTTGAGATATCTCATAACCCGTTTCACAGTTTTCCAGTGTTTAACACCTGGGTTGCTCGTGAAACGACTCAGCATTCCTACGACAAAAGCTATGTCAGGCCTTGTGGCAGTAGTAGCATACATCAAACTCCCGATTATGCTTGCACACAGTCCAGCTGTCTGATGCTTTCCCCTGAATTAGGCTTCAACTTTATATCATACCTGTGTGGCGTATCGATCCCTGGAAGATCCCGATACCCATAAGGAGTGATCATGTTCTCAATATAATGAGACTGTGACAGCGCTAGTCCAGTGTCTGTCCGGATGATCTTGATCCCTAAGATCACATCAGCTTCCCCCAAGTCCTTCATACTGAACTTACTCAAGATGAATTTCTTAGTCTCTGTGACACAACCCATATCCGTACCTAGGATAAGCATGTCGTCCACATACAGACAAACGATCATACCTCTTCCATCAGCGAACTTCGTGTAAACACACTTGTCCGTCTCGCTGACCATGTAGCCATTTGACCTTATAACTTTGTTAAATTTCTTATGTCACATCTTGGGAGCCTGTTTAAGACCGTACAAAGATTTCACCAACTTGCAGACTTTGTCTTCAAGACCCTTGACGACAAATCCCTCTGGCTGTTGCATGTAAATCTCTTCGGTCAGTTCGCCATTTAGGAAAGCCGTTTTCACATCTATCTGATGTATCACCATCTTATGTATTGCTACGAGAGCAATCAACATTCTGATGGTGGTCATCTGGGATACTGGAGCATACGTGTCAAAGTAGTTAATCTCCTGCTTCTAAGAAAACCCCTTGGCTGGCCTTGAACTTGTCAATAGTTCCGTCTGCTTTCATCTTCTTCTTGAAGATCCATTTGCATCCGATGGGTTTTATTCCATCAGTAAGATCAACCAACACCCAAGTGTTATTTGAGGTGATGGAATCAATTTCATTGTCAATCGCCTCCTTCCAGAAAACCGCGACTCTAGTCTTTATCGCCTCATCATAGGTAAGCAGATCTGCTTCCAAATGATAGGTGACAAAGTTACTTTCGAAGTCCTTCGGCCTCCTCACACGCTTAGCTGATGGCTCAGCTTGTTCTGGTTCAATCGTTGTTTCAACAACAACATCTTCTTGGACCACATCTTTATTGAAGACTTCAGTTTTCTGTACACCCTCAATGTTCTTCAGTATATCCACAAGAATAATATTCTTGTGCCTTGCAAATTTGTCTTCAAAATATTCTGCATCGCGAGAATCAATAATATGATTTGACTCAATATCAAGAAATCTCCGAGCATCCCTCTTCTCGGTATACCCCAAGAAGATCGTCTTAGTAGTCCTTGTCCCAAGCTTCTGAATCTTCAGATTAGGAAGCTTGACATATGCCAGACACCCCCACACTCGAATAAATTCAAGTTAGGTCTGACCTTGAACCAGAGTTCATGAGGAGTAATGTCTGAAGTTGCATGAGACACTCTATTTAAAATAAAAGTGGCCGTCAATGCAGCTTCTCCCCAGTAGCACTTAGGAAGACCCGCATTCAACAGCATTGACTTAATTATTTCTGTTAACGTTCTGTTCTTCCTCTATGCTACTCTGTTTGATTGAGGAGAGTACGGAGCCGTAGTCGCATTGACAATTCCATGTTCTTTGCAGAACGATGCGAATTCATGAGACCTGTACTTCCCACCTCGATCACTTCTTATTCTTTTGAGTTGTTGTCCAGTTTGTCGCTCAGCTTCGACCCCGAACTCCTTGAACTTTTCGAATGCTTCGTCTTTAGCCTTCAGCAAGTAGACGAACGCATACGTTGAGAAGTCATCGATGAAAGTTATGAAATACTTTATTCCGGCCTTTGTAGAGAATTGTTTAAAGTCACAGATATCGGAGTGTACCAACTTCAGAAGATTTGTACTTCGATTAACCCGAGGAAAGGGTTTCCTTGTGATCTTTGTTTGAGCACAAACTTCACATTTCTCTACCTTACCCCCACACTTGGAGATAAGCCCTAGACTAGACATTTTGTTTATTTGTTTACAATGAACATGTCCTAGTCTATTATGCCACAACTCACACTACAACAGACATGGGATATGATAGCGTGCGCTGAACGCTGTAGAATGTATATTATAGCATATTCTGCTCGCTATATATGCCCCCGCTATAATAACCCCATGTACAAGAACGCTATAAAGTTATAGCGTTCACGAACGCTATTCATGGATTATAGCGTTCATCGACGCTATAGACAATGTATAGCATTTTTAAACGCTATATTGCAGTTATAGCAAATAGGAACGCTATAGAACTTTAATAGCTTTCATGAACGCTATTAATGTTTTGTAGCGTTCATGAACGCTATAGACCAGTTATAGCACTTACAAACGCTATAAAGTTTACCTAGCCTTTACGAACGCTATAGTTCATTAATAACATTTGTTAACGCTATAAATGTGTTATGGCATTCCTGAACGCTGTTTATTTTTAATTGCGTTCCTGTATGTTATTGTTTGTTAATAGCGTTTCGATATATATCTGCTTTATATAGCATTTCGTTCCTGCTATTATATGTGCAACAATAGCATGTCAGGATGCTATTGCAGAATCAAAATTCTGTATTCGAAAATTTGCAGAATGCAGCACATCAGAATACTATTACAGACCACAGTTACACAAAATGCAGGTATTCAAAAATTTAAATGCGAATCAATCACAGAATGAATTCCGAACATAACTAAATTCATTAATTTCACTGTCTAATATATGTAGAACAACCAAGTAGTACCAAACATTCAAAATCCTTAATTTCTCCATGTAGAACAACGAAGTAGTACCAAACATATGTCCAAAAATAAAACATTAACAGTGTAATCAGCTACATATATCCTAAAATATTGACTATCTAACATTTAGCTCCCTTCGAGCCTATCCACAACCAAAACTCCTCATAAAGCATCCTCTTCCTTCATCCAACCTACACAAAAATAGGGGGTAAATCATTAGTGTAAAGAAAAAACTAATGAAACAAAAAATTGGGGGTAAAGTTCAGTAAGTTGTCAAAAAATAGGGGGTAAAGTTCAGTAAAGTTCAGTAAGTTGTAAAGAAAAAACTAAGAAAAAAAGGTAAAAATAAATCTAAGTATTCTTGTGTGTAATTTGGATTTACAGTGTGGCCTCTACAGCTACTACGACAACAGTGCCAGTTGTGCCCATGAAATGGACGAATCCTTAAGAATGGCGGTTACTGAGGTGTCAATTCCATCTTCCAACATTGCACATATTATCTGCATTGACGGCCTCTTCGAAGGTTCAGGATCAATGCAGAGACTCACCACACCGCATATTACAGAAAGGTCTTCGGGCTTGACATTTTGTACTTCTAGATCTAACAGCATGCTCATCCTTCCTGGATTCTGGAGATTTTGCATAGCCTGCAAAAAATTCAAGAACATGGATATAATTGAGCATTTATGACCACAATATTATTCAGTATGGTAATTAATGTAACATTTGCATTGTTGTAAAAAAACTAGACAAGGCTATAATTCGTGATTTATAAGGATAGTAATGGGTCCTTACCCAATCTACCAAGCTCCCTTTGGTTTTCATGTAGGGAGGTTTCCACTGATTAGTTCAAGTAAGATCACTCCGAAAGCATATATGTTGCCCTGCACACCCATTTGTCGACTTTCAAGTGAATCTTCGATTCCGTGAAACGAACTTCCATTGATGCGGAGACCCGAGTCGTGTAGTTTTGAATGTATGCTTTTCCAACTCTCGAAATCGACCAACTACAAGGCAAAGATACAGCTTCTGATAAGTACCTATGTTGGTTTTTGTGCATTTCATACTACATATCTTGCAAGAATACGGACACAGATGCAGATAAGTACACGATACAGATACAGGATATAGATATTTTCAAATAGGTACATATGCAGTCCCCTGTATTACCTGAATATGATCCCCTATATTACAATAAAACGGACACGGATATGGATACTTGCTTTGTTTCCACTAATATAGAAGATAATTGATAGTGGTTGCTAATAGAAAGGAATGTCCAAAAACAATATCAAACTCTGTATAAGGATATTGCATGCACTCCATCTAAAATTGCAGATCTAAAATCTAGTTCAAAGGCAAACTTCATAACATGCCCAATTCTCGGGCAATGCTTGAGCTTTAAACGCCGACGCAATTTTAAAGCCTTATAAATGAAACTAATAGGTAACAGTACAAAATTATAGATAATTTGGTACCTTTGGAGAAAACTCTTCTGTAAGATAAACTACACTGGAGTTCAATTCAGACATGGTGAAAGGAGGCTGCAGTTCTGTATGTAAATATCTCAGCCCCCTAGCAACACCTATAGCAATTTTCATACGTCTGAGCCATGATAGCTGATATCCTTCGCCATCTTGAAAAAACACACAAGTTTTACTGTCGGAAGAAGATCCGATTATATTACTGAAATCTTCACAGGCTATTTCAAGCTCCTGTCGGCTTAACTTCAGCACATTTTTAAGCAACTCCTCATCTGCTTATAGAAGTATCAATCAGAATCATATATCTCGTAATTTGATTTGTGATGACAGTTATATATCGTCACATAGTTAGATCATTCAGTGACTGTTTTTATTGGTCGTCATTCAATGTTGTCACTGAAATAAAATTTGAATTTTGACCAGTATCAAAGACACAAATTTTATGTGACAAGTGAAAATACTTGTCACTTAAGGTGTATTATATGACTCCTTTAAAGAATCCTATTAGTCCTGCATATCAGCCGAACAATCGAAGACTCGAGATAAGAACTAACCGATTGATATTGTTATATGGCCCTTCCAGTTTGCTGTTTTCTTCCATGGGATTATGACTGAAGATTTAGGCTGGTATTTTCTGAAAGCAGCAGCACCAAAGCTTATCAAGGACACAACAATGATGACACCGATAACTAGTTCCACAATCAAAAGCCACTTCGGTTCTCCTAGCCATTTGTCCTTGTGCTTCTTCTCACTGGAGTCCAAATAGGTTTCATTTGCTACATCCTGGCTTTTCGTAGAGATACCTAAAAGGAATAAACACAGCAAATTAGGATGGTGTGAAAGGAAACTGTACCTCTGGGCCATTGGCAAAAGAATGCACTAGAACATCGATGGTTCCAAAATCATTCTTGACATATTCAGCTAACACCCGTTATAGTTTTTTTTACAATCAAAGAGATGAAAATGTTAGCTGCAAAGACGATAAATTATGAGGCTGGAAATAGGGGAGAGATGATGTAAGGTTGAGTTATATATGGAATATAAAAAAAAGTTATAACTGAAAAATAGTGTAATTAAGAGGGCTCCAAGAAAACATAACTGTACAAAGTATTTTAGGATAACTCAATGAAATTTATATAGAGAATACAACAAGAATACAATAATTTACCTTTCAGTCCAATTTGAGCAACTTGCATATCATTTGTTTGTTCTGACCTACATAAGGAAACACATAGCAGGTTCATACTTCGTAATATCTAGTCTCCCACCAATAATCCTTCCCAAATGGCTTCATCACTCATAAATTTGAGCAAAAAGGGGTACAGTCCTTCCAGGAGAATAATAATTGCGCAACATGAGCTTAAACTATAACATGTCGCCAACGAAAGACAACCCTCCTGAAATAGGGGGTCAAGTGGCTGTTCACTGCCACTTGAGGCTGCTGTGCCTGCTGCAAATAGCAGCTGCAACTGCTGCTAAATGGCGGCTTAGAGCTGAAGCTATTGCTCTGAAGGAATAGCAACCTGCTGCCAAAGCAGGGTAGTCCTGCTATGGCTGCTGGCAGCAAGGAAGCTGCTGTCCTGCTGTTGGCAGTCCACGAGAGGGGGGGTTTGGCTGCTACTGCAGTCCATAAGTAGTGAAAAGGTACAGCCGATCCACATGTTGGAAAACTATGTGAACTGATCATTATACTATGTACTTAGAAATGCACTAAAATCACAATTCAAAACTGTTATAGAAATTCATGACAGTAGGTACCCTGTAATCGTGGAGGCCCATCCTTTGGACTTATGACTATGTTTTGAAATGCACTAAAAAGGTAGTATATAGAGGATAGCCTCGCGTGCTCAGGTAGAAATGCACTAAAACAGAAAAGTTGTCTCATATCAACTTCCTGAACCATGGCCTATCTAACAGATTGATGGATAAGCAATATGTACACGTCACCAATACAAGAATGTGTATAACACTTACACGTCTTCGAAGTCCTCTTGAAAGAAGTTTACAAGGACAGCCCCCCACCTTCCCGTAAAATCAGTAAAGTTGCTCCAACCTTCTTTGTTTCTAAATAGGTTTTATTACTTCAACATATTGCAGTAAGCCCCCAATAAAAGTATCTCTAATGACAACTGTAAGTGTTATATAACCACATATAAAAATGCAGTCTCAACACATACCTGGGTGATAGCTATGTTTGTGACGAGCTCATCGATGCTTCCAATGTTAACTTGAACAGGGCAAGCAAGTATATCTGTAGCAATTTATCGAACTTCTTTCGACCATGTTATAATGTAAATTATGGTCCGACGGCGATATGGTCTCTCTTTCGACCATTCGTCACTCTGTCGAAGAATATAATACACGTTAACTTTTATTCTATATAATAAAAAAATATAGTAGAATGTTACTACAAGCAATATAATATAGAATATAGTAACGGCATTCATACACAATGATGGCAAAAGTAAGACTTCCATACCAGAATTATTTGCAACCAGTGTAGAATCATTGTCATCTTCTTGTGCTTCGATACCTCCATCAGAACACTTCTTCTTTTCTTGTAATTCCCCTACAACTGCCACACTTTAGAAATCATTGTTCCATTTAAAATGAGGAAGAACCAGAAGAACCATGAGAAAACTACCAAAATATTATAGAAATTCTTGAAAGTTATTATCATCCCCCATAAAAGTTTTTCGAAACCCTAACCTATTCTACACAATAACCATAAATTCTCCTAAATCGTCTCCCCAAACCCTAACCCAAACGAAATCTATTCCAAAATGAAGAATCGATTGAGGAGGGACACGAAAAACCCACTGATTCATAGAGAGAGGGGATCAGTATTTACCTTCATGGACATCCTCCCCGGTGGTTCACTCCCTGAAACCCTGTAAAAAAAATTCAATCGAGCATCGGATGCATCCACTAGAGACAAGCACGACTATCATCTCGAGATCGAGCTTACCGATCCATCACCAACCCTCTTCTGAGCTAGAAACCCTAGAAAACTGAATTTGATATGGGATCCCCATTTTGAGAGCTAGGGTTCGCCAAATTCTTTCGAACAAGTCCCGATCGAAGGGATTGGTGCCAAATTCTTCAAGAGGGGCAAGGGATTTTAGAGAAGAGGAGAGGGTGATGTTTCTATGAAAGTAAAAATAAGTGAGGAGAAGAAGGAGAGAGCAATTTATAGGAGGAATTTTTTGTGAGAAAAAAAGTGCGGGCAGAGTATCTTCGTGAAAATAGTTGTATACAGGAAGTAAATTTTTTAGGGAAAAGAGGTCCGTCAAATTCTCTATTTTGATATTGATAGGGATAAGTCTGGAGGAGGGGGACGGATATACGGAGGAGAGAGGGAGAAGGAGGCGGTGGTTTTGGATGGGGGAGGGAGAAGTCTGGAGGAGGGGGTCGGATGTACGGATGAGGGAGGGAGAAGCTGTGACTTTTGAGTTTTGGGAATGTTAGGTTTTGGGGGGAGAAGTTGTGAATTTTGAGTTTTGGGGGGAAAGAAAATTGGGACAGTTTTTGCAGCAACTAAAAATTTAGTCGCTATATATTATATAGAAATTACCGACTACTTAGCAACGCAAAATTTTAGTAGTTGATAATTGCAAAATTTTAGCAACAATCTAGGAACGGCCTGGCGATTAACTATCTCATAATTAAACTAAATTATCAATAACTAGAAAATCAGTCGCTAGTTTGTCGCTAAGTTAGCAATGAAAAAGGATTAGTCGTCCAGTTAGTCACTAAATTACCATAATTTTGTAGTGACAGTAGCGATTTAATTTCTGAATATCTAACGGACGGAAGTGCCGCTATCGAGAACACTATAAATTATACAACAAAACTGGATCGCTCCTATAACAGTCACAATATGCTATAACTTATTTTTTAAAATATTAAAAAAACTGTGTTGCTTCTTCCATGATTGGAACAGTAGATAGTTCAATTGTGAGCATTCGATTAACTCGGTTAACCGAACCGAATTACCAAATACCAAATTTGACCGAAAATCGAATAACAAAAATTGAAACCAACCGAATATCCCGTATAGAACCAAATCGAACGGAATAAATCTGTTCGATTTTCAGTTTATTTGGTTTAACCAATATTTCAGTTTATTTATAAATTTTTTTCAATATATAGTTACTAAATATACAAAGATATATTTCGTATATATATTACTAAATTTTCTTATTCGGTTTACCAGGGGAGAGGAATTTTATATAAAATTTCTGAAAGGTTGGTTTGATTTGAAGAGTATTCTGCAGACTCCTTGGCATAAATTTTTTTTACGGTAACGATTTAATCCTATTACGATGTTGTAACTTATATAGCATCCAAAATGTGATATAGTCTTTTTTTAATCATGTAAAATATATAGAATACGATGTTGCTCATAATCGAACTGGATACCTTATGTTGATCCCGAAAAATTATACCTTTAACAGCGTTCATGACACGCTATATAAAGTTCTATTAACAGCAAAATAGCTGGGAGGCATAAACGCTATAGATAAACTGCTATTGTATGAACTTTTAATAGCACTTCACAATGAACGCTATGGATGATGATATTATAATAGCAGGGAGGCTCGAATGCTATAGATAAACTGCTATTGTACGCTCTTTTAATAGCACTGCGGAAGGAACGCTATTGATGATCATATTCTATAGCAGGGAGGCTTGAACGCTATAGATAAACTGCTATTGTATGCCCTATTTATTGTAGTGTCAAAAGTATAAGCAGAAGGAGTGATTGCATTAATTACATTGGACTGATTTACAAGCTAAATTTTGAACATTCCTTCGTATAAAAAGCTTTTTCGAAATATGTTCCCTTAATAGACATCACCATCTGTACAGCATTGATGTCCATCCAGAGGCCTGCGTTGTAGAGTAGGCCTCCTGAGATCAGGTTCTTGGCGATAGCAGGTACGTGCTTCACGCCTTGAAGCGTCAGAGACTTGCCAGAAGTCAGCTTCAATACCACCGTCCCAATCCCGAGCACTTCAGCTTGTGCCTGGTTCGCCACCATAACCACTTCAGAAGTAGGTGTTTAGGTGGTGAATCACTCCTTGCTAGAGCAGACATGGCAGGTGGCTTCAGTGTCTACCCACCAATCAGAGTCAGTCCCTACCCCATCAACCTGCGTAATCATAGCAAAAATATCAGTGATCATAGATACCTTGCTAGGCTCTACTTGCTCTGAGTGGTCCTTATTTGTGTAGTTATACTAGAATAAACAGAGTGGTGCACATGGTATAAATATGGTATAAAAAACATATAAATCAGGCAAGATACCTTCGCATTCCAGTGTAGTTATACAGGACTTGTTCACATCATAGTTCATGCAATAAACTGGACTAAAGAACTAAAATAACATGATAAACAGATCTATAAACATGCAATAAACTGTAGAGGGAGGCAAGGTATCTTGCTTGGTGGTAGTGCGAAGATCCAATAATATACCGTCAACTGGTCCTTCTTTATACCATGTGCACCACTCAGAACAACGTCAAATTGACTAAAGAACCAAAATAATAACATGATAAACAGACCTATAAACATGCAATAAACTGTAGAGGGAGGCAAGGTATCTTGCCTGGTGGTAGCACGAAGATCCAATAATATACCGTCAACTTGTACACCATAAAGTCCAAATCTCACAACCGTCTCCGAAATCTGAAACAGACATCGCCAACATTCTCAGAATAGTCAAATTAGCTAGGATTGCCTAACCTTAAGTTTAATTCTGGATACAGAGGCAAAACGGTAATTTTGGGCCAAAATAGTGTCCGCCGTGGACCCACTTTGCACCGAAAAATGTGCCAGGGTCAATGGTCTCTAAAGTCGTCATACTACATGTCTACAGATTCGTTTTGATGATACAAATCCAATGGTATGTCCAATTTTGGATTCCGGTGGCCCGTGCACAAAATCGTCCGTTGAATCGGATCGTGGGACCCGCAAAACGGCGATCCGATCAAATGTCTCAGAATCGGACCAAACTTGGTATACAGGACCATAGAAATGATATGGTCCTGTTGGCACAAGTTTCTTCTCGATCTGACGAACGTGCACAAAGTAATTGAGAAATTTGCACAGAGGTCGATACGGTAAATTTCGACGGATACGCATCAAATTCGTCGCGCACACGTAACCAATTTGAATTCCGTCAAAGTTCACACGTCCGCAATATCCGTATGTGCCTTTTGATGCTTACGGTGCACGACCATGTCGCCCGGTTTATCGGGACAGACGTCGTATTAGAAGAATTTTCCTAAAATTTACTATTTGAGAAAACGGTTTTTGGTCAACTTTTATCCCGATTTAAACAGAATAATAATAGACAAATAAATAAACTAATTACTGTGTTTTGATCACAGTGAGGTTGTCTATAAATCCCTTCAAGTGGATTTTCAAAACTGTCGAAGGTTTCGCCGAAAACTGCCTTCCAAAAGGGGCATTGGGGCAGTTGTAATTCTGTTTTTCGAACAAGTTTTTCTCCATCTTCGCATCGATTTTTCGAGCGATCAGAGGCTACTAACTACAAACTAATCGAAGGGACCTCGAGATGTATTTGTGGTGCTCGTACATGAAGTGGTAGATCGTTAAACGATCGACCATGCGTTGCGAAAACTCGCCACGAAGTTGGCTTCGCAAGGCTGCTGCTGACGCTGACCGCTGTTGCAACTGTCGATTCTCTCGCACACGCACGGTGGTTCCGGTGTCCTTCCGGCGACTGTACGGCGTTAGGACGGCACGCGCGTGTCAGAAGAAGCTATGGTTGGCGTCGTGGGGATTTAGGTTAGGGTTTGGTTTCTCGATCCCATTCTCTCATGTTCTTTGTATATATATATATATATACTATCCGCTATCGAGTTGGGGGGGGGGTTAAAATATATGATCGGTTTGGGGGTTAGCTGCTTTGGGTTTATTTGGGCTGGCTAGGACTTTCCGCTGTTGGACTGGGCTAGGGTTCTCCACTGTTAGGCTGGGCTGGGTTTCTCCACTGTTGGGCTGGGCTGGATTTCTCTACTGTTGGGCTTTGGTTTAATTATTTTGTTTTCTAAAGCCTATTATATATGTATACATATATATATACGTTCACGCACACATATACATACACGTGTACTTCTATATGTATACACTTAAACATACATACATATATATATATATATATATATATATATATATATATATATATACATATATATATATATATATATATATATATATATATATATATATATATATATATATATATATATATATACTTCCAGATTTAAATATATATCTTCCAGATTTAAATAAAACTAGAAAATGTTCTTAATAAAATACTATAATACTTCTGGAATATTTACATCATAATAGTATCATTGTATATATATATACACATGTATACATACATACCTATATGACTTAATATACCTATATGTGTACACATATGTTTACCTATATACATACGCATAGTTTAGATAAATACAAATAATTTTATTAAATACTCTAACATATAATCATATATTGATCTTCTATTAAAATATTATATATACAAAATCTATTGGTGTATATAAATAAAACAAATATTGGTATGCTAGGAATACACAAGTATATATATGGTATAAAATCCTAGCAATCTAGAAATACATCACAAAAGAATATTTATCCTATTATAAAATAATTAACAATTTAATATCAATAACACATATTTCATATATGTAACAGATGTATCGTAAAATACTTAATATCCCGTTAAGATAAAATATAAAACACTAATAATGCACACCCACAAGGGCGTCTTTGGTCGCACTACCCGACTACATAGGCTTGGGTTCTGTTCGGGTCCAGTTCGGACTAAATTGGTACAACCGGGCATCCTAACTATCATAGTCTTAATAAATAATTAAATCATTTGTAAGGGTCATGTCACAACTTGGCCTAGTTTTCATAGTTAGGACACACTTATGGCTTGGCCTTCCCTACTATAGCTAAAACATAAGTCAAGATGCACAACTACACTATCCGTGCCATGATTCCCAGTCACCTTGTACTCCAATTCCGAATCATGACTAAAGTCATCTATCGTAATAATTAACTAATTAATTATTTATAAAAATCTACAAGTCGCCATTTAAATCAAATAAATAAAAAATATTTTTCAAAATTTTTGGGAAGAGGAGTTACAATGTTTGCATAGAACTTACTCCATCCAGCGGGGAGCTTCGAGACAATCCCTCCAACAGATTCTGGTAGTGAGCTGCGACAGAAGCTGGAAGACGAGGCGATGCCCCTTCCTGACTACCAGAATCTGTTGAATTAGCGATGTTCACAAATGTCGCTAAACCCAGTTAAAATGTCGCTAAATTTTTTTAGCGACATTATATAAACGACGGAAAAAAGCGTGTCTCTGATCGGAAAAATGTCGCAAAACGTCGCTATGGCGACGTTTATTAGCGATGTTGTTAACGTCGCTAATTTGCGACGTTATTTGCGACGTTCTCACATGGTCGCTAATTAGCGACGCTATTTGCGACGTTAGTGTGTGGTCGCCGTTTAGCCATACTTTAGCGACGTTTGGCGATGATGTACTAACATCAGATTCGGTACCACGTCAGCAATTTAGCGACATTTATAGCGACATTCATTAATGTCGCTACAGTTTAGCGACACTTATTAACGTTGCTAAGTTAAAAAAATATAAAAAAACAGAATCCACAATACAAATAGAGCTGGAGCTTGAGCCAAAATACAGAATCTAAAATACAAAATACAGAATACAATCCTTGGGTTCGCCGACCCCCTCGGTGGAACACTCAACACCGGCACGCACAATACATTCTAGAATAGACAAAATATATAAAGAACAAATAATATCATTAACGAATAATATCCTCAACGAACAAAGTCAATAATATCCTCAACGAACAAAGTCAATATCCTCAAATACGTACAAAGCCAATATCCTCAACGAACAAAGTCAATATCCCCAAGCACGTACAAAGTAAAAAATATAAAGTACAAAGTCCGAAAATGCAAAAACAAAACTACAGTTCACCTGGAGCTGGAGGTGGATTCGGAGCTGGAGGAGGAGTGCCACCAGATGACTGTCGTCGCAACACCAGGATCGTTTGATACTCCTCCGATGACAACAGGGGGACGAGCATGTCCTCTCGTGCACCGCCGGATGTAGACGATGCTCCCGGTGTACCAGCAGACGGTCGCTCCATAGCCATCTCGCAGAACTGTTGTATCTGCTCGACCAACCACTGCGTAGACTCCTACGTAGCGTGGGTCATCTGTCGCAGCGCCTCAGTCGTCTCCTCAAGCCTTTCAAAGCGTGAGATGAGCGCAGAATCATCCGTATGCGGCTGTGGATGCGATTGCGATGCCACCATCCTCTGCAGCATCTCGTCACGCAGAGCTGCGATCTGCACATTGACACTCTGCTGGTGGAGGAGCGACTCCTCATTTTGTTCGGGGCCGGGCACACTAGTGGCGGTCGTAGAGGCCTTTGACGCAATGAAGGCACCATAGGAGCCCGTACCATAGTACATACCCCTATGCATGCCACCAACAGCCCTCATCCACAGCTCGTCATCTAACTGAGCTGCGGTTGCCGAGGACTGCTAGGAAGTGGTAGCACCAGCTCCCGCTGACCGTGTCGGCCCGGCCTCCCTAAGCCTCAAAAATTCGGCCTAGAAATAACATCTATATGAATTCTCTACATAACTAAAAATTAATATTAATGAACTAGCATTAAGTAAAACTTCAAAAACTCGGCCTAGAAATAACATCTATATGAATTCTCTACGTAACTGACAATTACTATTAATGAACTAGCATTAAGTAAAACTTACGTAGGTGTCCTGGGCCTTGTCGTCAACGAACCGCACCTCCTTCGTGTGCGTGGCGAGGAACAAGGTCACCATATTCGGGTCCTCTCCCGATTCAACCTGTTACAAAATTATTATATGATTTGTCAGTTAAGTTGAAAGAAATATATTACTATAAAGTATTAATTATGGGTATACGGCGAGATATATACCATATGAATGAAGAAATCTATGATGGACCGTGACCCACCACACCACTGCGACCCCGCCTGTCGTGCTCTTTTAGACTTCGGGGACTCCTCCTTGTATGTTCCCTCCTCGAATCTTCTCTTTATTGTCGCCCAGTCGGCGGCATAGATCCAACCCTGAATAGGCTCTCTCCGGCGCTCGCGATCGTTTTGGTCGAGGATCGCGTCCCTAATGAGCTTGCTGGCGACGCAGGAAAAAATAGACTCGACAGCAACGGCACGGTGGGGAGGGAAAAAGTAAGTCCGCTAAAAAAATCATAGAAGTATGTAAGTTATACTAAATGATAAAAGAAAATAAACTTTTACGTACCGAGAAGTGCTCAAACCAGAAGGCCTTCTTGTCGGCCGGGACATCCCTCCAGTTGATCCATGTTCCCCCGTAGTTCTGTCCTACGGTATGGATGGTCTTTCGCCAAGAACTGCCAGTGACAATCAAAGAAGTATGGCTTTCCTTCGTGTCTCAAACGAAAAGCCTTAGTACGGTCCATGCAATACGGACATAAAAGTCGACCATGAGTACTCCATCTAGATAACATTTCATAAGCCGAAAAGTCGTTGATTGTTCACATTAGTGCTGCCCGCATCTGAAAATTCTATTTTTTTGAAGCATCATACGTGTACGCCCCTGTTTCCCATAGCTGCTTCAGCTCATCTATCAACGGCTGTAAGTACACGTCGATATTCCTCTTCGGGTTGTTCGGACCGGGAATGATAATAGTTAAGAACATATAAGGTATCTTCATGCACATCTAAGGCGGTAGGTTGTACGGAGTGAGGATTATCGGCCAACATGAATATTGGGAGCCTGAAAGACCAAATGGGGTGAAACCATCAGAGAAGAGCCCCAACCTTACATTACGTGCATCAGAAGCAAAATTAGGATATGCTCGATCGAAATGCTTCCACGCTTCTCCATCAAATGGGTGATCCAACACTCCTTCGGTCTGTTGTCGCTTGTGCCAACTCATATTTTTGACAGTCTCTTTCACCATGAACAACCTCTGCAACTGCGGCGTCAACGGCAAGTAGTGCATTGAAGTAGTCGGTCTTCTAGACTTGCCTGCAGCAGTTGGCTTATAGCAATCAGCACCACAGAATCTGTACACTTCTGTATCCTTGTGATCTTTGTAGTAAAGCATGCAACCATTGTGACAGCAATCGATCTTGTCGTATCCCATCCAGAGGGATCTCACCATCCTCTTAGAACGATAGAAGTCTTTCGGTAACTTGGCACCCTCCGACAAGATATCTGTAATCAACTCGAGCACTATATTATAGCATTCTTGTGACATGTTAAAGTCAGACTTTATGCTCAAGAGCCGAGTGATCACCTCTAACGGTGAATGGTCCTCACAGCCAAGGTACAAAGGAGTCCTTGCATTCTCCAGCAACCCCATGAACTTTGCGGCATCGGTATTCGGTGCCTCCTCAGCTGCGTCACAATTGTATGGATCGAAACTAGGCCCCGCAGCATCGAAGACCATGTTCACGTACTCGTTGTCGACACCAGTTCGGTTGTGGACATTCATATAAGGCTCCACATAAGGCTCAAAACAAGGCTCCACATAAGGCTCCGCTTGGAATGCTAAAAGTACAAGCTCTCCGTGTGCGGTCCATTAATAGTAATTCAGAAGGAAATCCTTTGTGTATAAGTGATATGACACATCCAATTCTGGTTGAAACTTCATGTTCTGACATTTTGCACACGGACACTTAATGTCCATGCCGTCCATGGATTGAGGAAACGCCTTCGTAAATTGGAGGAATTGTTCTACTCCGGCAGTGTATTCATCTCGCACACCGCACCTGTCATCTTGAATGCGGTTGTACATCCACGAACGGTCTAGCAGATACATGGATAAAGCTATTTCTAGATATCTGTAAATATGAATAAACTTCAAAACTGAAATGAATATACTACATACTACATACATACATATATACTGCGAGGCCCCTCGGGGCCCTACCCCGAGCAGCAGACCCCCTCCAACCCCACGAGTAGCAAGATGGTCCTAGTCCGACGTACGACCGTGACTCGGGACCATTCCTATGAGTATCAGGATCAAGAAAAATAGACGCGGCATTAACCAACCAACAAAACTACTTGTTACAAATATCGGCACTATCGGTGGTTTCGAATCGGAGTATCAGATTTTTCGGTGTCGAAAAACAAATAATTATTACTAAATTATCAGATTTTTCGGCACTATCGGTGCCCCTGACCCACCCTCCCCCTCCCCGCACCCTCCCTCCTAGACCACCCCTAACCCTAACCCTATCCCAAACCCCTCCCCCACCAGCCCCCCTCCCCTCCCTCACCCCCATGCTCCCCTCCCCCACCAACGACCCCTAACCCTAACCCGAACCCTAACCATAACCCTTCCCTCCCCCCAGCCCCCCCTCCTCACCCCCAGCCGCCCTCACCCCTCCCGTCCCTCACCCCCCCCACACACCCACCCCTAACCCAAACCCTAACCCTCCCCTCTCCCCAGCCCTCCCTCCTCACCCCCAGCCGCCCTCACCCCCCCTGACCCACCCCCCAGCCACCCCCCAACCATTCCTCACCCCCCAACTACCCTCACGCCCTGCCCCTCCCCCGAGCCACCTGCACCCTCCAACCACCAACAACCAAAATAAAGAGAGAGATAGAGAAAGAAAGAGAGAGAAAGAGAGAGGGAGTCACGTACCGGAGAGGAAGGAGAGTCGCCGGAGAGAGTGAGAGTCGCCAGAGAGAGTGAGAGCGCTGGAGAGAGTGAGAGGGAGAGAGTGAGATAGTAAAATGAGGAGAAATAAATCGGGTGGAGGAGAATTTAATTAGAATTTAGCGACGTTCATCCTAACGTCGCTAAATTAGTCGCTATTAGCGACGTCAGAGCGACGTTTCGAGACGACTAGCTCATGTAACTAATATATGTCATTGTCACGTCGCTATTTTCATCGCTAGTAGCGACTGTTAGGGACGTTTCAATTAAACGTCGCTAATGTGAACAATTTAGCAACGTTTTATGAACGTCGCTAAATTTACGTCGCTAATGGAGCAGATTTTAGTAGTGAAGCTTCAGGAATTCCTTCACCTACGGCAGCATGGACTTCTCGTCCTCAAAGAGCCATTTGTAATATTTTTCAACCACAAATATCTTGCTCATATTTTTGTCTTCTTCGTACAGTTTCTCCAGAGACTCCCATATGTCTCTGGCAATAGTCTTCTTACTGTAGGATTCTGCTAGGGAATCCTCCATAGCATTCAGGATAAGTAGCCTGTAAATGCTATTCTCCCTTCTCCACTTGGCCTGAAGTTTAGTGGCCACAGTGATTGCGGCAGCAGACCCAGTATCTGGAACAGTAGGTTCCTCTTCAAGAAGCACGTGATGAACGTCTCTGAGTTGAAGAGTGAGATAAACCTTCCTCTTCCAGACTTGATAATGCTCCCCATTAAACTTTTCTAACTTACAAAAGTCAGTATTGAGGAGTGAAGCATTGAAGTTTTCCATCAGGTGAATATAGCTTTGAGATTGTTAGTGCCGGGGCACAATTTTTTGATGGAAAACTGAGAAGATAAAATAATTGTAAAAATAACGTTCCAACGCAACACTTCAAGGAAGGTTGCGCAAGTTTAACGAAGATTTAAAAAGATCTCGTTACAGCAGCTTATGATATTACGAGAATCTAAACAGATTTCGTAATCCACAGCAGCGAAGAAGATGACAAGCGATTGATGGATGAATATCCAGCTGGGGTGAATGATCACCGTTGCTCAAAGCTATATTCGCCCCACACGAATAGCTTCCAGGAACCATCAAGTTCGTCGGAGAACTTTGGAACACTCCTGCACTTCTGACTCCTCGGATCGTACACGGACGCCCGTGCAAAAGCAACGCTGGTGCAACACTTCTCTTTTCTCTCAAGACTTCTGTTTGCTTGTGTTAAAAAATACTTGTAAACTTTTGTAACTCTCTGTATATGTCTGTATTCGTGTCTGTGAGAGAGAAGAGACCTTTTATAGGCCCGAGTTGCAACTGTCCGGTTAGCACAACATTCGGGACGTGGTAAAAACTACTCCAAACGTGTAGTAACCGCTCAGATCATGCACAGGCACGATCTAAAGCACCCCGCGCACCTCACGCACCCCGCTTACCTTGTACACCACGCACTGAACGCGCAATGAGCCACTTGTGCCACCTGCGCGCCCTAAAAACTTGTTGCGCCACTAGGCGCGCACCTGGTCGCGCAACCTGGGCCACACAACCTCGGCCGCGCATCCTGGCAGCGCACCTGGCAGTGCACCTGGCCGCACAACCTGGGCCGCGCAACCTAGTCGTGCAACCTGGGCCGCGCAACCTGGCAGCGCAACCTGGCAGTCCACCTGCTCGCGCAACCTGGCCTGCGCAACTGGCCGTGCAACCTGGCCTGCGCAACTGGCCGTGCAACCTGAGTCGCGCAACCTACCAGTGCGCCTGGCCGCATTACGTCTCATGAGCCCATGAGCCCGAGTTCGTGTCCGAGTCGCTAAGCCCTTACGATGCTTAGCTCCAATGGAAATAAATTTTCCAAGAGCAAAAAGCATGAATACTTTCAATTGTTTATTTAGCCTTTTTCCCATTAGAAAAATAACTCCACCTGGCACACACATGTGCACCTCCACACCACATGTGCATCTCTAAAAGAGCATAGCTAATATATAGAGATACAACTCTTTTGGCCTAGTCGATGTGGGACTAAAGTTCCAATGTATAAAGGCCAAAACCCAACAAAGGTTACCGCAGGAAGACGGACACAAAGGGCGTAAGGGATCGCTGATCGACATCGGGGGATGCAGAGAGGGCAAGAGGGAGCCAAAGGAAAGAGGGGGGGGGGGGGGGGGCGTAGGGTGCCGCAAATCACAGATCGACACAAGCGAGTAGGGTGACGCAAATCACAAATCGACACAGGAGGGAGGGGATCGCAAGGAACTACAGATCGACTCAGAGGTAAGCACATGGCGAAGAGGGGGAGATCGGAACAGAGGATCATAGAGGGATTTTTTTTTGGGCAAATATGAAAAGAGCAAAGTAAAGCTAAGGAGGAACTTAAGTTCTGATAAACGATGAACATGCGACGTCCAAGTACGTTGGCCGTATTAAGATGAGCGACAACATGGACGTCTCTAGCCACCTGTCGTAGGAGTTCCCACAGTTAAATGTGCAAAATAGCGACACCGACGTCCAAGCAACTCACTTGTATATCTTATGACAACAATTGTCGCTTATTAGTTGTCGATTAGTCGTTGATGAGCGACATACCCCCATGGTGTGTCGCTAATGACCAGTTTTTTTTATAGTGTTAATCAAACCATCCAATGTAACAGCCACACGTTCGCTTTCCTCTTGCCGCGTAGCAAATGTCAAAAAATAACTACTGTGCAAGGTTCAAAACTTGGACGACTCAAATCTCATAACCACACCCCCCCCCCCCCCCCCCCCCCCCCCCCCCCACCACCACCACCAAAACAACAATTACCTGTAAAAACATGGATCACCAAGCTTAGGTGTTATCCATTACTAAAGTAAAATCTGGAACATCATTCACGGGTGGAACTTTGGTACCAAGGATATTGATACGGTTAGATTTCACAATCATGATTCCATCTGAAAGCTGCACCGAAAGGCAGCAAACTTTGGATATGTAGGTGTGAGTTAATGCAGTTGTTGGTTGTTAAAAATGAAAACGTAAGGTGTGTAACTAGCAACTGAAATCATGATTCTATGCTAACTCACCTAATTTGGGATTTCTAAATATCTTGTTTCCTGGAGTAGTCAGAATTAAGGAACTACTTTCTCCAACTCGAGCTCGGAGCTCCTTTTGACTTCTGAATTTGGAGAAATTATTCTATGTGTCGGACTCATCGTACGCCTTTTATGTCAAATATTACATTGCATGGGAATGTGTGTGTGTCCATGCAATTGAAGACAAAGGGTGCATGGTGAGTCCGGCACATAGAATAATTTCTCTTGAACCTGAACTTATGAATTCACTTGAATAAGAACTACGCACGACGCAAAATAACATCAAAGATGAATACGGATACGTCACGAATTCATGTAACAGTAGCAATTATCAAGTGATTCCTGAGCTAACTACCTCAAAGATATAAAGTCCTAAAACAATGACAACTACAAGAAGTAGTTAATTCTGCCAACAACCGACATCTTGAACAATTTTTCTCATCAACACATCTTAAGCCTTATCCATTTCTTTATCCACACAGTCCTCGAACCACTTAGAAGACGAGTCAATCAAGAATTCATTCAATTGCCACACAAACTTCTTTCCAGTATCCCTCACTTCATTCGCGTGACAAACACATTAGCTTTCTTTCCCACACGCACTTTACGGGGGGATCTGTTGGAATTAACGTGTGATGAAACGAAATCCTTTGGGGCCACCATCTTCTCGGCCTCTCGACATTAGGTCACAAGTCGTCTTCCCTGAGCCAAGTGTTGGCGATAGGCATTGTTTCAATGAGAGGCCTCTGTGGGGGTGGACGTTCCAGTTGCAGAGGAAAGTATCATAAGGTTTCTTCAGCTTTATGTATGGTGATAATAAAGTTGTGCAGGGATGAGGTGAATGAAGACATGGTACATGCACATTTTGTGATTCAAATCAAGAAATTGCATGTGAAGAAGATTTGTATGCTGAGGTGAGCTGTGTAGGCAAGGCTCCCATGGCTCATGGGCAACGAATGTGTGATCTCAGTGACCAGGACTTGTAACTAGAAGATCATAACCTGTAACCCCAGAAATTCCCAATAGTTTCTTGAATAATAATCCATAGTTTTATGGAATTTTATGGAAGAAACTTAATAATGACATAAACATCACAAACAGATAAACCTATGGACCTGGTGAACTATCGGACCTCATGGACAATTCTCTTTGGAGTGATTGGTTACTTTGTTAGTGATGGCGCTATAATGTAGGGGTGTAAACAAGCCGGACGGACACAGACAATCCACTGTCCGTGTTCCGTCCGAAAAAGAAAATGAGTTCGGACGGACGGACACGGGCAATCCATTATTCGAGTTCGGACCAAACGGACACGGACAACCACTGTTCATTAATTCAATCGGACGGTCCGCGGACAAATTAAATATATTACGAAAAGATGTTATTTGATCAAGATATCTTCATAGTTGGTACAAAAAGTCAAGTTGAAAGGAAATACAATTGAAGGTTATAGAATACAAGACAACCAAAAATTGATGCAAAACCAAAATAATATGACATATTTGATGCAAAACCAAAATAAGTCTCCACTATCGGACGGTCCACGGACAAATTCGGACCGGACATGAATATGACCGTGTCCGGGTTCAATTTCTAAACGGGCCCAAAAAATGTCCAAGTTATGTTCCTTAATTCAATCGGACGGTACACGGTCAAACCATTTATCGAGCCGTACCCGTACGGACAATGGACTGCTTTGTCCATTTTACAGCCCTACTATAATATCAATTTTTTTGGTGTGCTTGGCATGAAAGACATTGGAGAATTTTTTTTGATTCAAATTAGTCTTTCCGTTCAATTTTTTTCTTAATATCTTTTGATAAGAACAGGGCCGGCCCAGGGGAGCCTAACAAGACTTCAGGCTTGGACAACCCTCCTCCAAAGGGCAAGTCCCAGGACATTTAGGACTCATCCAGTCCAAATCCGGCTTAAACCAATAACATAGGGATGAAGGGCAACCAAAATTAGCTTCGGCTAAGGCAACCCAACTCTTTGGGCAAGCCCTAGATAAGACCGTTTCCTTTTGGGTAGAACTTGGATTTCTTGTTGGAGTGGATGGGGTTCCCAACCTATGTGAAAAATACCCCAGAGTCGGATTGAGTATTCTTACATATAATAGAAATATTCCAATGGGTTTGGATTGGATATTTCTATATATAGTAGAAATATCTCAATGGAGTTGGATTGGATATTCCTATATATAATAGGAACATATCAATGGTTTAGATTGAGTATTCCTACATATAGTAGAATACCTCAATTAGTTGTGGGTTTGAGACTATATATACTAGGTATTTTCTCACCATAAAATATATCTCAAAAAAAAGGAGAGGAGCAATAGTGCTTTGCAACTTTTGAGAGAGAGAGAGAGAGAAAGGATTGAAGACTATTGTGAAGAAGAGATCGCTTCGAATAATTTTTGATATCTCTTGTTCTTAAGAGTCTACAATTAAATTTTTTTTCTTTTAAGTGAGTTGTGGTGATCTATTTGGATCGGAAGGAGCTTGTAGAGGATGTATTCTATTTATTCTATTAGTGAAGGTTATTCAGGGTTGGACTCCGATCGCCCCGTGATTTTTCCATTTAGATTTTCCACGTCAAAAATATTTGTGTCTTCGATTTGTCTTTGGCATTTTTGGTTTGTGTGCTTTTGCTTTATTCTGTCGCAGAACTCTCTAGTTTGGGGGAACGATTTTCGTACTTCGTTCCCAACAGAGTGGTATTAGAGCTTTAAGTTCAGAGAAGTGTCAGGAGTTGACAGTCAAACCAGGAAAAAGAGATGGACGCGAAGCCAGCGCGCATGGTAAACCTGAACGGTACCAACTATCACTACTAGAGGAACCAGATGAAGGATTTGTTATTTGTCAAGAAATTGCATCTGCCGGTATTTGCTTCCGAAAGGTCCAGTGGTAAATCCGAAAAGGACTGGAATTTTGAGCATATACATGCATATGGGTACATAAGGCAGTTTGTTGACGAGAACGTGTATAATCACATTGACAGTATTGAGCACGCGAGGATGCTGTGGGATAAGCTGGAATCTCTGTATGCGAAGAAGACCGAGGTAAATAAATTATTCCTGGTCCGGATGATGAGGGGTCTGTGGTGCAAAGATTGTGCGTCCATTACCGATCATTTGAGTGAGTTCCAGAACGTGGTTGACCAGCTATCCTTGATGGGAGTCAGGTTCGACAACGAGGTTCAGGGACTTGGTTGCTATGTACATTGCCATACTCGTGGGAGACCTTACGAGTATCTATGATTGCTTCTGCTCCGGAAGGCGTGGTCAGTCTGGAGTTTGTTAGCCCAATGATTATATCATATTTTTGAATAAGGCTAATCAATTAAGTTTAACTAGTGATGTCACTAATATTCATGTAATCACTATCACATTGCTACTTAAACTTAGCATTGTCCTAAATGTTCTATATCATATTGATATGCTTGTGTCATACTGTATCATATTATTTTGTTCGTCTAACATGTACTTATAGACAAATAGTAAGCATTATCAAACCAGGACATATGCAACGAAGAATTATTGATGGGCCAAAGACAACATAATACAAGAAGATTTCTATGAACCGCCTAACGACCTATCTGGGGCCTTGCATCGGGGGTTCCGCTGCTCGGTCAACATACGGGGGTCGAGGGGACAACGCCCCCCGTGGGAGTTCGGGGGCGAAGCCCCCGAAAGGTATTCAGATTTTCGGATCTGTTTATTTTTGGACGATTGCCGTCAAGGAAAAATGAGTCTACTCAAATGTCAGGAGAAAAGCGTCATCAAATGGGCTATTATTTTTCATATTTATTCTATATTTTTTCTTTTATCGAGTATTAAAAAAATATGAGATTGATCGGATCGGTACTGGCTTAGGTTTTTCTCAGTCCACAAACAAAAATAAGCCTACACACTTATCCCAAAAATTCACAATTCCAAAAAGCCCAAGACATATGCAAATTTGGTCCATTCCTTACTGTTCTGACCCAGCAGAACTCTGACAGAACTCGGACCGAGTTCGATCCGACTTCGGTACAACTTCAGTCTGAGTTCGGCCTGGGTAAATTTGAAATATAGTTCCCACCAAATCTGCATCCAACATTCGTATGCGAAATCCTAGCATCCAAACTCTGTCCGAACTCTTTTCGAGTTCGGTCCCCCAAAAACACTATAAATAGAGTTGAGATTACCATTCATTTCAAATCAAATTTTATCTCTTCTCTTCTCTATATAAAGTGTTCTGAGCTTTTTACTTTCATATCTAAGCCTTTACACTCTTAGTCAAGCCAATACAGGTTCTATTTAATCTAGAGTTTGGTGTTGAAGAGTTGTATCGGAGGCTGTATGTAGAAAATATTCTAGTTTTCCAATTGCCTTCTGGAGTCGATCGTGCTCTCGTCACCAAGCACGGTGTTGTGAAGTCGGTTGTGTACTTGTCACCAAGCACGGTATTGTAAGAGTTGCAAGCGCTCAGTTAAAGCTTGTGCCATAGTGGATTAACAGCGAGCAAGAGTACTCGCGACTGGACTAGTCCTCTCCGAGGAAAACTAGTATACATCATGGTGTTCACTGAGTTTGAATTCTTGACTCTTACTTTACCGTATTTTATTTACCATCTTTTATCTACCATAATATACAACTGCTTAATATTTTTAATTGGTGATTATTTTCTGCTGCACACGCACACACTCTATTAAACTCCCCCTCTAGAGGTGCTCAACTGTCCTACAGAGTTTGCCAAGAGCGGGGTACTGAATGAACCCAAAACAAACGCGCTACCAAGTTGTGCTACATCCCTTTTCAAAAAAATTGTACATTATCATTGTATAAAATCCATGTTTTGTTTTCCACATCATGATTTTCTCTTCTATCTATATACAATTTTTTATTTTTGGTTTCATATAATAAAAGAATTATATATATCTGAAACCAAACATAAAAAAAGACATTCTCAAGGTACTTCATCCACATCCCACTCAGAGATGCTATTTTCAGAGAGTTGCAAAATTGACAAAAGCAGAAATCCAGGTGGTGGTAGAGACAAGATCAAAGGCAAGTCTAAGGGTCGGTATAAGGACTCGGAGTGTTACCATTGTGGCAAGAATGGTCACATCAAACAAAATTGTTTCGCTTGGAAGAGAGAGAAGAAGGACGACAAGGGGAAGCAAAGTGAGAACACTACAACGACGACCTCGGCACATGGAGGCGATGTGATCGTCTTAGGTGATAAGGTTGTCATGAACCTCGCCTGCGATGATAATTCTTGGCTAGTAGACTCGAGTGCTTCAGCGTACGTATCTCACAATAGGGCACTGCCATTTATACGACAAGCAATTGTGGAGTGTTGAAGATGGGCGACATAGATGTGTCCAAGGTGATTGCCATTGGAGATGTGCACGTGAGGACGAAGATGGGTACAGTTCTTATTCTGAAAGATGTCCGTCATGTCCTTGATATCCGTTTTAACCTGGTATCGGTTGGAAGGTTGAATGACAAGGGTTTCTTCAATCTCTTCGAAAACGATCAGTAGAAGATTTCCAGAGGTTCAATGGCGATTGCCAAAGGAAGCACGAACTCTGGACTCTACTATATGGAAGGAAGCGCACAGGGGACATAGGAGGTGAACACAATCAGTGATGCATCTACCAAGTTATGGCACAGGCGGTTTAGTCATATCAACGAGAAGGGGATGAGCTACTTGGTGAACATAAAGGTGATTCTAGGGCTAAA
The DNA here is from genome assembly GCA_029216955.1 of Iris pallida. Taxonomy (NCBI): domain Eukaryota; kingdom Viridiplantae; phylum Streptophyta; class Magnoliopsida; order Asparagales; family Iridaceae; genus Iris; species Iris pallida. The sequence goes on from JANAVB010007600.1 coordinate 13,509,346, forward strand.
GTCTATAAAATTGGAGAGATATACGCACTATTTGGTGGGAAAGCAAAATAGGATGTGTTTCCAAAGTTACCCGAGTTCGAGAAGCCGGCGTTGCTCGAGTTGAGTCACTCGGATGTCTGCGGTCCAATAAAGATAAAATCCATTGGTGATGCTTTTTATTTTGTGACGTTTATTGATGATTATTCCAGGAAGGTTTGGGTCTATGTCTTAAATATAACAACCTGCTCCGCACAAGCAGAAGGCCAATTCAAATGGCGCAAGTACAACAACTCGAATCCTGCCTTACTAGACAAAACAACTCGTTTGAGGCAAAGAAAATGGACTTGGCCCTTCAGAAGAATCCAGACTTACTTTTAAATGCGCGCTCCGAGTCTTATTGGCCGATGCGATCCTCACTAAGGTAGATGGCTCCGATGAACCTATCTTTGCTTAGCATGTACACATAATAATATGGACCTTATTGCTAGAACGTTAGGCGATAACCCCATGCATGCTAATAAAATGACTCAACGCACCTAGCTAAGAAAATAATCTTGTATTGCTTGCGTAGAACATGAAATTGAACTTAGAAATTGTACATAAACTCTCACACCACACTCCACGCTCGTTCCAAGGCAATGCTTACTTTTTGAATAGTTTCTTTATGCGCCCAATTATTTATGAAATGCTTGTCACTTAAATCGTACCACAACTTGAGGCACAACACAATCAATAGTTCACTGAATTGAGGCAGAACGACTATCAAAATAGTCAATTCGTACCGAGTAGAAGAAATATGGAAATGCTTCGGGATCGTTGGGTCGTCAAGGCAGTTTTCGTACCGGAAGACACATAATGATAATAAAAGAATGAAAAGAAAGAAAGAAAGGAAAGGAAAGAAAAAATTATGATTAGCGAAAGGTTTTGTCGGGGACATGCAATCAGGCTCGCTACCCATGCTGTACGGATGTCGTCGCCAACCTAGTCGATAATCTGTTATCGCTCAGAGAGCTCGTTAAGTTAAAAATGAAAAGAGAATACGAAATGTTCACGAACAACTCATGTACGAGGGGTGTCGATAAAGGATTCCTCTGGTGATCATAAGCTAGGTGACCAAGGATCGTGCTGTCCTAGGAGGAATCATGGCTTACAAACGACTTGTGTGCGGTCTCAGCCACTCAAGCGACGTGATGCTAATATTTCGTATCCTATTAGAGTGTACCAGCCATCATCACCTGATAGATACTACAAATACCACATTCTTGTAGTCCAAAATGACTTGTGATGCCAACAACCGATGTATATAGATTAAGTTGGCTCGCTAGTGGCTATTACGAGACCTTGTATTGAAACAAGTTGTCTGAGAAATCTGAACAACTGAGTGACTGAATACAACATGTCTGAACAAAGCTTGAGTATAACACGTCTTAGTAATATAAGTACCTCGTTCAAGTGAGACAGGAACACATCCATGACACTCTTGAATGCTTATGCAAATCCATCAAGTTATTATGTACAAAATGTTGGCTAACTTGGTTTACCTTGGACAAGGAAGATCGTATGGTATGTATGGTGAGTTGCGTATGTTATTTCTTATGCAACACTTGATATCGGTAACACGAGATAGGTTTTATATCACATGCCATGAACTGATCCCAAGGCAAAATTAGAAAGACAACAACTGATAGATGGTGCATGAAACTCTAATTGAACATGTTTTGGGTAATGATAGTGATGGGAGAGATAGCCTCCCCACCAGTGTATGTAATATACTGATAACTACATAGACTGGTTACAGGGTATAAGCGAACCTCGTCTGGTGCAGAGTCTTCTCTCGAACGTTTTAAGGTACAGAGCTAACTCTAGAAGCCTTAGAGCATTGCAAAGGAACTGAAGCACCATATACGGAACATAATGTATTAGAATATCATCATGTATCATTCCATGTTGTAAGCCGCTTGGCACGGCTTTTATGTTTTGAGAGAGATAGCTTAAGCGATTTGTAATCTCGGTCTAACATCGCTTGTAATACCTCTTGAATATCAATAAAGAGCTTGGATTTGTTTCAACTTGTGTTCATTTACATTTTGCCACAATGGGGACACTTTGTGCGACTATATAGCCTAGCTTCAATATGTTGTTTCAGGACCTGGCCTTGCGCGCAACTTAGGCTCACGCAGCATCATACCCAAGCGAGGATGATTTCTCCTCTTCGAACGGGGCATGTCATTAAAGACCAAGGATCATGTATTATCCACTTTCAAAGAATTTCAAGCCTTTGTTGATAGGAAGACGGATAAGAAGCTGTTATGTGTTCGGTCAGACAATGGCAGCGAGTACATTCGTTCCTTTGATGCTTATTACAGAGAGCAAGAGATACGACACCAGAAGATTCTGCCCAAGACACCTCAGCTCAATGGTGTAGCGGAGCGAGTGAACATGACGCTAATGGCGAAGGTACGGTATTTCCTATCAGAGACAAACTTACCGGACAGTTATTGGGGTAAGGCTCTTTATACTGCTACTTATATTATTAATTTATCTTCTAGTGCTCTTTTGTAGGGTAATGTGCCTGACAAAGTATGGTACAACTAAGAGCCATCATACAATCACCTACGAGTGTTGGTTGTAAGGCCTTCGTACATATACCGAAGGACGAGAGATCCAAACTTGAGCAGAATACGAGACGATGCATCTTTGTCAACTACGGTCGGAATGAGTTTGCCAATAGAATCTACGACCATGTGGGAAGAAAGCTCTACAGAAGCTAGGATATGGTATTCGTCGAGGATCAGACCATAACCAACACTCAGGATTTCGAGATGCCTTTTGAGGCTGAGAAGTTGTTACTCATATTTTCTGTTATACGTATTTTTTAGGATACGTATACGAATTTTTGACAATTGTCAGGTGGCCCATGTTTTGACTTATCTGCTTAGCTTAGCCTTGGTTTAATCTTGACTTGATTTGGTTCAACTTGGTTCAACATGACTTGGCTTGGTCTTGGCACTCTTGACTTGGTCTTGGTTTATCTTGGATCATCTTGGTTTATTTTGGTTCATCATGGCTTACTTGGTTTATTCTTGACTTGGCTTGGTTTGTCTTGGTTTGAGATGAGGAGGGCTTGTATAAAAACCAACTCCTCTCTCTCTCCTCCATAACTCTTTCATTTACTCATTCTTCTCCATTACTCCTCCCACCCACCAAAGAAATCCTAGGCAAGTGCAATCTTGCTTCAAGATGGATCTCTTATTTAACTTTTTTCATTCTCTTCTCCACTTGATCCTAAGCCTCTTTAGAACTTGGCATTTTCGGTAATGATAGATAGATTTTTGTAGATCTAAGTTTTGATCTTTTTTTTCTTGGTTTTGATCTATTAAAGCTTGGTATTTCCTAAAACCAGTCATCCCAGGCCGTAGAAAATCTTGTTCTATGCAGTTTAGACCCTTGGAAGTCTCAATTCGGACTTGCTTTGAGCAAGTTATGGCATTTTGAAGTTTTCGGGTTCCATGGGTTCTTCTTTGCTATTTGGAGAAGAAGAACAGAGCATGGTGCAACCTAGCCCAGGTGCCCTTTGGCCCTAGTACAACCTAGCCCAGGTGCCCATTAGCCCGGTGCACCCCAGTGCCCGGCGTACCCCGGTGCCTGGCGCAACCTGACCCGGCTTACCCCAGTGCCTGGCATAACCTGACTCGGTGCACCCCAGCCTGGCGCAACCCCGCTCAGGCGCCACCTGTCTCCCTTGGTGCCACATATCATTTCCCTGGCGCTACTTGACAAGCGCCACTTGTTGCCATGATACCCCTTGTCCATTGCCCTTCTATGCATGTTCTCCTAGTTCTTGTTGTATATGCATGTGATCTTGTATGTAACTTGTACTTGATCTACCTTGTGATGACCCGGCTTGATAACTTGTTGAGCATAACATGACTTGCCAGTATTGATCATGACATGAACACGACTTGACATGAACACGGCATGATAAGTAACTTAACATGAACACGACATGATAATCTTGATCGTGGCCCGTCGAGGCGCACCCCTGATAGCTAATCTTGACAGGTAACAAGTAACCCGACATAACATGATAATCTTGAAAGGCTGTTGCGACAGCTACCCTGACTTGCTAAGTAACACTTTTCTAGACACCGTGGTTGATTTTTCTGATTGTGATTGTACAAGCTACCTGTCTCGCCCTGCATCATGTCTAGGACATGGATTCCTGGTTACCACGGTCAGGGATTCATAACGAATCTGACTAGGTTAATGACTAGATTGATCAAGTAGTTCATATAGAGTGGTCTTTCCAATTACAGGCGATCCTGATATCCCGGCCACACCTGAGTGGACTTATAGTCTGCCGATGAGTAAGACACATTTCCAGCCCACTGTTATGTGGGGCACTTCTTGAAATCATAAGTACTAAAGTACACTGCCATGTGTTGCATTCCAATTCACCTAATGATTCTCCAAACTCTTGATAACTCTAAGCAACTTCGCCTGGATAACCTGGATAGCTCCAGGACTTGTGACTCGGAAATATCTCAAATGCATCTCAATAGTAACTAGGCCTGTGATAACCCTAGTTATCTAACAATAGCAAGCCATAAGACTTGATTGGCCGTGCCTGAATGCTTGTCTTGTGGTTAACATGGAAATTATATTCTGCCTCTTGTTTTTATAATGCAAGCTATTATTTTATTCTAACCCTGTCTTCTTGTTACTTAATCATGTTCACTATTTATATCTTCTGTTTATTAACCTGCAGATTTTAGTTCCTTAATAAAGCCTCCCTTGTGGCACTCGCTCTTCTGGGTTCTGACCCAGCTAGTTTTCTATGGCCAGATTTTGGAGTAGCACCCGAGGATCTACCTGTCTTCCAGCCATATGGTGAACACCAGACGTAATCCTGGCAACGAGTGGGTTCTTATTTGCTCTTCTACTTTATTGAAAATTATTCTTTTGAGGCATTTAGCCGCCGAACAAGTGTTAGCTCATGTTGAAACTAATATTCTGTCTGCCTAAGGGCTGTAGCATGATTGACAAATCCTAGGGTCGATCATGTATAACTTTAACTCTTGCTAGTCTTCGTATTTTGTCGGACTAGCTTCATCATCATCTGAATATGTAATGTTTGGGATGCCTTACTTTGTATGTCTGATGATCTAATATCTTGTAACATTTATTTGTTTGCTCGGAATTGAGGCATTAGGCTTGTTCTTGACCATAAGAGACTGATGGATTGTAGTTAAACCCTCATGCATCTAGACAGCCACGATCGTATCGCGAGGTAGGTTGCACTTCAAGGTACGTAGCTGGCTGTGTTTGTCTTCCGCTCTCCAGTATTCTGGTTCTGGGGTTTGACACAGTTTAAGTGGTGGCCCATGCAAGTCTTGTAAAATCAAGGTGCGTGGGGGTTTTACCGAATAGTTGTCTCAATCAGCACTCGTCCTTGATCTTTGCATGTGCCTTTTAATCTTCCTAAATCATGACCTGATCACGTGCTTATATCCCGGATCTATCTTGGTCCTTCCTTATTCTTTCTCATGTTATTTCTCTAGTAGCATTGTTCCTGGTCCTATCGATTAGCCCGGCAGAGCACCTCCAGTGAACCAGCAACAAGTGAACCAGCCGCAACCTGTGGACCAAGCCCAGCACTCAGGGGTAGCCTCCAGAGTCATGCCTTCCGGGGGTCAAGAGCCACCGGTTCAGTCAGTCCAGCCTGCAGAGCCTAACTAGAGAGCCCTGATTGGACTCATCCGAGAATTGCTTGCATGATAAGATCGTCGGGGGTGATGCCCTGCACCAGACAGTACAAGATGCTATAGGTAAGTTAGTTATCAAGCAAACAATGTGGCTAACAGTTTCAAGCGTCCGAATCCTCCTTTCTTTGACGGCAGTAAAGATGCGATTGTTACAGATGCTTGGCTTCAGGATATAGAGGTTATCCTGGAGGTCGCTAGAATTCTAGAAAATGAAAAGGTGGCCGTAGTGCGCCTGCAGTTATTAGACTTAGCCCGCAGCTGGTGGGCGATGCAAGTAGATGGTTTGGTGACGCCTGTCTTATGGGCAGTATTTATTGACAAGTTCTAGACGAAGTATTTTGATGCAGTAGCTCGGTATATTCTACAGACCAGATTCAGCAATCTCAAGCAGATAGGAATGACGGTCGATAGATATGTGGCCGAGTTTTCATGGCTTAGTCAGTTTGCTCCTACCTTGGTGGTGACCGAATTGGACCGAGCCCAGCGGTTCCAGTAGGGGCTCCACCTAGAGATCATTCTAGCGGTGGAGCAGTTTGAGCATCAGACCTTTGATGCTATTTTGCAAGTAGCTAAGAGGCATGAGTACACCTCCCAGAGGATAGTAGACCGAGTAGAGGGCCGGAAGAGGTCTCATGGTCAGTTATTCCAGTCGTCAACACCAGCCCCGATAGTTAGGGCTTTGCCTATTGGTGCGCCTAAGAGGGCGACCACAGTTTCGTCGGTCCAGTACTCGACACCGACGTACCCTCGACAACAGAAGCAGAAGCATTCTTTTGCAATGGGCTGCTCTCATTGTGGGAAGCCTGAACACATAGTTTCAGAGTGTCACAGGGCACAGGGATTGTGCTTGGCTTGTGGGGCACCAGACCATATGATTGGGTCCTGTCCTCATAGAGCCAGTTCATCTTCATCAACCTAACCAATCCATCGGTTAGGGGACCAGCACCAGTGCAGCAGCAGTACCAGCCTCCGAGGTCCTTGCCGCCTCAAGCTCAGGCATTCCAGTAGCAGAGGCCTCAACAGTATGCTCAGGCCCAGGCCCAAGTTTAGAATAGGCAGAGAGGTTACCAGCAGAGTGGACCAGCACCAAGAGGATAGGGTCAAGCTATGGCATTATCGGTAGAAGAAGAATTAGCATCAGGTGAGGTGGTGGCAGTTACCATTCTCGTCAAATCTTTTCCAGCATCAGTATTATTTGATTCGGGTGCATCGCACTCATTTTTGTCTGCACGATTCATGACATGGTTAGAACTGGAGCCCAAGTCATTATTAGTAAGACTTAATATTCTTACTGGTAACGGTCTTGTAGGAGTAGATAGAGTCTATTTCTCGTGTCGAATCATAGTTAACGGTAGAGAGTTTTCTGCTAGATTGATAAAATTTCCAATGGCCAATTATGATGTGGTCCTAGAAATGGATTGGTTGAAGGATCAATATGCAAGAATAGACTACCATGCTGGCAGGATTATTTTTGGTATTTCCGATGAAGAGGAATTTTCATTTTTGAGAGGCGAAGTAGAACCTTCTCCACCAGTCTTGCGTATGGCAGTAGCAGTACAGTTTTCCGGAGTAGTAGCAGAGTTCCCTGATGTGTTTTCCGAAGAGCTTCCAGGTATGCCCCCATAGAGAGAGATAGAGTTCACCATTGATTTGATTCCAGGGGCGGCACCAGTATCAGAGAGAGTCTATAGAATGGCACCATCAGAGTTGGAGATCTTATATAAGATGATTGAAAAACTTAGGACCAATGGATTCATTCGTGCTAGTGGATCGCCTTGGGGAGCTCCGATGCTTCTTGTAAAGAAGAAGGATGGTACGTCAAGATTATATGTTGATTATTGTACCTTGAATTTTATAACAATCAAGAATAGATATCCCTTGTCTAGGATAGATGACTTGTTCGATCAACTCAGTGGGGCAGCAGTATTCTCGAACATTGACTTACGGTCGGGGTACCCTCAGATCAAAGTCAGAGAGAGATATCCCGAAGACAGCATTCAGATCGAGTATGGACATTGGGAGTTCCTCGTTATGCTATTTGGAGCGACCAATACGCCAATGGTATTTATGAATCTCATGAATCACATATTTATGTCCTATTTGGATCAGTTTGTAATAGTTTTATAGACGATATCTTAGTCTATAGCAAGAGTGAAGTCGAGCATGAGCAACATCTTCGAATAGTTCTTCAGATTCGAGAGCATCAGTTGTACACAAAGTTCAGCAAGTACTAGTTTTGGCTTGATCACATTTCATACTTAGGTCATATCATCACTAGAGGTAGAGTGGAAGTGGACCCCCAGAAGATAGTAGCCATAGAGACATGGCCAGTACCCAGTACTGTAGCAGAGGTTCGCAGTTTCCTATGATTGGCAGGCTAATACCGCCGGTTTGTGTCAGACTTTGCTCGAATTTTAGCGCCATTGACGCGGTTGACCCGTAAGGATGTGCAGTTTGCTTGGACAGTAGAATGTCAGAGTTCATTGGAGAAGTTGAAGCAAGGATTGATGACAACACCTATTCTTACGCTTCCAGATGGGACTGGAGGATTTTCAGTGTATTGTGACGCTTTTGTTAAGGGATTAGGATGTGTCCTAATGCAGCATGGTAAGGTAGTAGCTTACGCGTCACGTCAGCTTCGTGATCACGAGAAGAATTATCCAACGTATGACTTGGAGTTAGCAGCGGTAGTTTTTGCCCTCAAGCTTTGAAGGCATTATTTGTATGGAGATATGGTAAAAAATTTCAACGACCACAAGAGTCTTAAGTATGTGTTTTTACTCAGAAGGATCTTAATGTGCGTCAGAGAAGATGGCTAGAGTTACTTATGGATTATGACATCAACTTGCAGTATCATCCTGGAAAGGCCAACGTAGTTGCAGATACATTGAGCAGAAGAGCAAAAGCTTATTTTCTAACAGCACAGCCAGAGTCATTAGCAGATCTTCAGAAGATGGATATCGAGGTAGTTCTCCCTACCAATGTAGCATTGATGGCCAGTATACAAGTTCAGTCCAGTATAGTTGAGAGGATTAAGACAGCCCAGTCAACGAATTCTAAGCTTCAGCGGCTTAGGACAGAATATGAAGCAGGAAGGAGAGCAGAGTTATGTATTCATAAAGACGATACTCTCCGGCATGGAAGTCGTCTTTGTGTGCCCAGCGATGATATCAAACATAAGATTATGGTAGAGGCTCACAGTTCGCAGTATTCAATTCATCCCGGTGGTACAAAGATGTATCGTGATATTCGCCAGAATTTTTGGTAGAATGGCATGAAGAGGGAGATAGCTTAGTTTGTCTCTCGTTATTTAGTCTGTCAACAGGTTAAGGCTGAACATCAGAGACCAGCTGGACTTCTTCGACCTTTACCGATCCCAGAATGGAAGTGGAAGCACATTACTATAGATTTGTAATTGGATTACCTAAATCCCTAGCTAGAAGAGATGTTATATGGGTTATAGTTGACCGACTCACGAAGGTAGCTCATTTTCTCTCTTTAGAATTGGCCAGTCAATGGATCAGCTTGTAGAGATGTATCTCAGACAGATATTCAGATTGCTTGAAGTGCCAGCCAGTATCGTGTCGGATAAAGATTCAAGATTTACATCGTACTTTTGACGAAGTCTTCAAAAGAGTTTGGGGACTCATCTCAAGTTTAGTTCAGCTTATCATCCGCAAACAGATGGCCAGTCGGAACGCACGATTCAAACTTTGGAGGATATGTTGTGATCCTGCACACTTGACTTCGGTGGTTCGTGAGAAGATCACCTGCACCTAGTGGAGTTCTCTTACAAAAGTAGTTTCCAGACCAGTCAGATGGCACCATTCGAGGCACTATATAGAAAGTACAGATCACCTTTAGCCTGGGATGATATAGGCGAGAGGCAGATGCTTGGTCCATAAATTATTACTCGGACTACCGAGGTGGTTAGACAAGTTAGAGATCATCTTCGAGTTGCGTAAGATCGTCAGCGTCATTGGACCGATTCTCATCGGCGTCATCTTGAGTTTTCTATTGGCGATCATGTATTCCTTAGAATCTCGTCTACCCGTGGCGTCATTCGATTTGGTATACGGGAAAAGTTTAGTCCAAGGTATATAGGGCTGTTTGATATTCTTGAGCGAGTAGGCGATGTGTCCTATCATCTCGCTTTTTCGTCGTCGTTACGGGAGGTACATGACGTATTCTATATATCCCAATTACGACGATACATCCCGAATCCGAGTCATATCCTTGATCATTCGGAATTGGTTGTTGGTACCAACCTTTCACACGAGGAAAGGCCCGTATCCCTATTGGACCGAAGAGAGAAGGTACTCAAGAACAAGACTATTAGTTTAGTCCGTATTGCTTGGGGTTATCACTCTTTGGGTGAGTCAACCTGGGAACGTAAGGATGATATCCGGTCGCGATATCCACACCTGTTTGACTCATAAGGTATAATGTATTCCTTATGCCTTATGCTTTTACTTCCTTGCTTGCATGAATGATTGCTTGATTGACTGCTAGTCGTAGATTGCCAGTATTAGTATAGCTTTCTCCGATACCTTTAGCCTCTTGATTAAATTTCGAGGGCAAAATTTTGTTAAGGTGGGTAGAGTTGTCACTCTCATTTCCCGTTATACGTATTTTTCAGGATACATATACGAATTTCTGACAATTGTCAGGTGGCCCGTGTTTTGACTTATCTGCTTAGCTTAGCCTTGGTTTAATCTTGACTTGATTTTATTCAACTTGGTTCAACATGACTTGGCTTGGTCTTGGCACTCTTGACTTAATCTTGGTTTATCTTGGATCTTCTTGGGTTTTTTTCCATCTTGGCTTACTTGGTTTATTCTTGGCTTGGCTTGGTTCGTCTTTATTTAAGATGAGGAAGGTTTGTATAAAAACCAACTCCTCTCTCTCTACTCCATAACTCTTTCATTTACTCCTTATTCTTCTCTATTACTCCTCCCACCCACCAAAGAAACCCTAGGCAAGTGCAATCTTGCTTCATGATGGATCTCTTATTTTACTTTTTTTATTCTCTTCTCCACTTGATTCTAAGCCTCTTTAGAACTTGGCATTTTCGGTTTTGATGGATGGATTTTTGTAGATCTAAGTTTTGATCTTTTCTTGTTTTTCTTGGTTTTGATCTATTAAAACTTGGTATTTCCTAAAAACAGTCATGCCAGGCCGTAGGAAATCTCGTTCTATGCAGTTTAGACCCTTGGAAGTCTCAATTCGGACTTGCTTTGAGCAAGTTATGGCATTTTAAAGTTTTTGGGTTCCATGGGTTCTTCTTTGCTGTTTGGAGAATAAGAACAAATCTTGGCGCAACCTAGCCCAGGTGGCCTTTGGCCCTGGCGCAACCTAGCCCAGGTAACTTTTGGCCCTAGCGCAACCTAGCCCAGGTGCCCATTGGCCCGGCACACCCCAGTGTCCGGCGCACCCCAGTACCCGCCGCAACCTGTCCCGGCGCACCCCAGTGCCTGGCGCAACCTGACCCGGCACACTCCAGCCTGGCGCAACCCTGCTCAGGCGCCACCTGTCTCCCTTGGTGCCACCTATCATTTTCCTGGCGCTACTTGAAAAGTGCACTTGTTGCCATGATACCCCTTGCCCTCCTATACATGTTCGCCTAGTTCTTGTTGTATATACATGTGATCTTGTATGTAACTTGTACTTGACCTATCTTGTAATGACCCAGCTTGATAACTTGTTGAGCATAACATGACATGCCAGTATTGATCATGACATGAACACGACTTGACATGAACACGACATGATAATCTTGATAGTAGTCCGTCGAGGCGCACCCCTGACAAGTAATCTTGATAAGTAACAAGTAACCCGATATGACATGATAATCTTGAAAGGCTATTGCGACAGCTACTCGTACTTGCTAAGTAACACTTTTCTAGACACCGTGGTTGATTTTTCTGATTGTGATTGTACAAGCTACCTGTCTCGTCCTGCATCATGTCTAGGACATGGATTTCTGGTTACCACTGTCAGGGATTCATAATGAATCTGACTAGGTTAATGACTAGATTGATCAAGTAGTTCATATAGAGAGGTCTTTCCAGTTACAGGTGATCCCGTTTTCCCAGCCACACCTGAGTGGACTTGTAGCCTGCCAACGAGTATGGCACATTTTCAGCCCACTGTTATGTGGGACACTTCTTGAAATCATAAGTACTAAAACAAACTGTCATGTGTTGCACTCCAAGTCACCTAATGATTCTCTAAACTCTTGATAACTCTAAGCAACTTCGCCTGGATAACCTGGATAGCTGCATGGCTTGTGATTCGGGAATATCTCAAATTCATCTCATTAGTAACTAGGCCTATAATAACCCTAGTTAACTAACAATAGCAAGCCGTAAGACTTGATTGGCCGTGCCTGAATGCTTGCCTTGTGTTTAACATGGGAATTATATTCTGCCTCTTGTTTTCATAATGCAAGCTATTATTTTATTCTAACCCTGTCTTCTTGTTACTTAATCATGTTCACTATTTATATCTTCTGTTTATTAACCTGCTGGTTTTAGTTCCTTAATGAAGCCTTCCTTGTGGCACTCGCTCTTCTGGGTTCTGACCCAGCTGGTTTTGTCTGGCCAGATTTTGGAGTAGCACCCGAGGATCTACCTGTCTTCCAGCCAGATGGTGAACACCAGACGTAATCATAGCAACGAGTGGGTTCTTATTTGCTCTCCTACTTTATTGAAAATTATTCTTTTGAGGCATTCAGCCGCCGAGCAAGTGCTAGCTCGTGTAGATACCAATATTCTGTCTGCCTAAGGGTTGTAGTATGATTGACAAATCCTAGAGTTGATCATGTATGACTTTAACTCTTACTAGTCTTCGTATTTTGTATGACTAGCTTCATGATCATCTGAATATGTAATGTTTGGGACGTCTTACTTTGTATGTCTGATGATCTAATATCTTGTAACATTTATTTGCTTGATTGGGATTGAGGCACTAGGCTTGTTCTTGACCATAAGAGACTAATAGATTGTAGTTAAACCCCCATGCATCTAGACAGCCGTGATCGTATCGCGAGGTGGGTTGCACTACAAGGTACGTAGCTGGCTGTGTATGTCCCCTGCTCTCCAATATTGTGGTTCTAGGGTGTGACAGAAGTTGCCTGAGTTAGAGCCATTTCGCTTCGAGCAGTTTTCAGAGGATATCGTAAAGGATCCAGTTATGGAGGAGCCAGAACATGGAGTTTCTCCCAACCTTGATCATCAGCCTGCTGATGGTGGTCAGGGTAACCCTCAGGAAGATGAACATGCCGAGGTCCTGAAGGGGTGGAGGCTGTTGGTATACAGCCAGCACCAGTGGTTTCGTTAAGGAGGAGCGACAGAGAGCATCGACCATACACACCAGATGAGTATGTGCTACTAACTGAAGGGAGAGATCCCAAAAGTTTTGCAGAGGCTATGGATGATGAACATAGGCGGGAGTGGATGGAGGCTATATAGGAGGAGATAAGTTTCTTACAGGCCAACTCCACTTATGATCTGGTGCGGTTGCCAAATGGCAAGAAGGCTTTAAAAAATTGATAAACTTTTAGAGTGAAGAAGACAGATGATGCTACTCGCCCTCGATACAATGCAAGGCTGGTAATTAAAGGCTACGGTCAGCGGAAAGATGTAGATTATTATGAGATCATTTTGCCAGTTGTCAAACAATTGTCTATTCGGGTGGTGCTAGCATTAGCAACCAGTTTCAACTTGGGGGTTGAGCAAATGGACGCGAAGACAGTATTTCTCCACTGTGATCTTGAAGATGAGTTGTACATGGAGTAGCCATAGAGATTCTGTGAGAAGAGCAAGTCACACTTGGCCTGCAGATAGAGAAAGAGCTTGTATGCTATGAAGGAGGTTTCGAGGCAGTGGTACAAGAAGTTCGAGTTGTTTATGGAGGAGCATAGTTATACACGGACGACGTCGGACCACTGTGTATTTGTGAGATACTTTGCTGAGGATGATTTCATCATTTTACTACTCTATGTTGATGATATGCTACTGGTGGACTGAAATGCCACTATGATATCGGAGTTGAATTGCCAACTGGATGCAGCCTTCTCTATGAAGGATTTGGATGCAGCGAAGACTATTCTTGGGATGGAGTTCAGCCGAGAGAGAGTCAAAGCTGCTATACTTGTCCCAAAATAAGTACATTCACCAGGTACTTTAACGTTTCAGAATAGACGGGTCGAAGAAAGTGAGTAACCCCTTTGCAACTCACTTTAAGTTCACTGAGGAGAAGTGTCCATCTATCGAGGACGAGAAGGAAGATATGGAGCGGGTTCCATCTGTTGTAGGAAGTCTCATATATGCTATGTGTGTACGAGGTCAGACATCGCTCACGTATTTGGCACAGTTAGCAGGTATCTTTCCTGTAATGTCCCGCTTCGTCCGGGTCGGGGCGTGACATTTCCAATCCTGGAAGGGTATATTGGAGTGCGGTTAAGTGGATTCTACGGTGCCTTCAAGGCATAGCCAATTGGAGACTTTTCTTTGGTGGTGACAATCCGAAGCTTGTGGGGTATGCTGACGCTGATATGATTGGAGATGTAGACACGAGGCATTCGACTTTGGGCTATATAATAATGTTTACTGGTGGAGCGATATCGTGTCAGTCACGATTATAGAAATGTGTTGCCTTGTCCACGACAGAGGTAGAGTACATTGTAGCAACAGAGGCTTGTAAGGAGTTGTTGTGGATGAAGCTGTTGCTGCAAGAAGTGGGGCTAAAGCAAGAGCAATATACTTTGCTTTACGATAGCCATACCGCCATTCATCTAATGAAAAATCAGACATTTCATAGTCGGTCCAAGCACATTGAGACTCAGTATCATTGGATATGGGATGTCGTTGAGAAAAAGGATGCGATGCTTGAGAATATTCATACATATGACAACGGAGCAGACATGTTCACGAAGATTTTTCCAGAGGAAAAGTTCAAGTACTGAAAGAGGATCGTCAGGATGACAACCCCCTCCATATAGATGTGAAGGGGGATATTTGTTAGAGTGGGTGGAATTCCCAACCTATGTGAAAAATATCCCAGAGTCGGATTGGATATTTCTATATATAATAGAAATATTTCAATTGATTTGGATTGGGTATTTCTATATATAGTAGAAATATCTCAATGGAGTTAGATTGTGTATTCCTATTTATAATAGGAATATATCAATGATTTAGATTGAGTATTCCTACATATAGTAGAATACATCAATTATTTGTGGGTTTAAGGGTATATATACTAAGTGTTTTCTCACCATAAAATATATCTCAAAAAAAGGAGAGGAGCAATAGTGCTTTACAACTTTTAGAGAGAGAAATGATTGAAGATTATTGTGAAGAAGAGATCGCTTCGAATAATTTTTGACATATCTTATTCTTCGGAGTCTAC
>JANAVB010007600.1:13527003-13634503 GCA_029216955.1 Iris pallida
CCTTACAGCGTCGATCCGTGCCGATCAGATCCCGATCCCGACAGTGCCGATCCGCGCCCGACAGCGCCGATCCGCACCGATCCTGACAGTGCCGATCCGCGTCCGACCGCGCTGATTCGTGCGCCTGATCCCGTACATCAGCGGCCAATTCGTCAGAGTTGTACAAATTTTTGTATACCCAACATCCGCTCGCCCCTTCGTGCCAGATCCGGCGCCCTTGATCGCGGCCGATTCGCCGTCGACCCCGTCCATCAGCAGCTGATTCGTCGGAGTTGTACAAAATTTTTGTACACCCGATATCCGCGATGGCAGATGATGCTACGTCCAGCTACTCCGTCGCGACTGGCGGTGGCGATGCACACAACCCAAATTATCCTAATCCGAAGGATCCATATTTTTTGAGTTCTGCTGATCAACTAGGAAATATCATTACTCCTATTATTTTTTGTTGACCGAACTATGCTGAGTGGTCTCGTTCGATACGTCTCTCCCTGATCTCTAGGCAAAAGATCACTTTTCTAGAGGGTACTGAAGTCAAACATGTTAATGATGCTAGCAAATTGCTTGATTGGAGATGCGTGCAAGCACTATTGGTTCAATGGGTTCTTAATACCATTGATCCATCTCTGAAGAAATATTTACCGTACTTTGAGAAGGTTTATCCATTATGAAACTTATTGGAGAAAAGATTTGTTGTTAGCAATGGCACTCGGAAGCAACAAATTAAGGTGGCTTTGGCTGAGTATAAACAGACGGATTCGATGTCTGTGGAAACCTACTTTAAAAATTTGCAGTTTTTGTGGGATAAATAAGCTGCTTATTTTCTATTGCCTTCTTGTACCTATGGTGAACTTGCTGCAAAGCTACAAGCTATGAGGGATGAAGACCACTTTCAGGACTTTATGTATGGGTTGAATGCTGAGTTGTATGGTCATACCCGATCTAATCTTCTGGCTCAGGATCCTCAGCCAAGTTTAGATCGGGCATACCAGGCAGTCCGTGAGGAGGAGGATATGCGAAAATCTCAGGTCCAATCCGCTACTGAGGAGGTGATGGCGCTGGCTATCAAGACTTCACCTCGTATCTCTACTACTTCTATTAGTAGAACCTCAGATTCCAAGGACAAATCAGGTATAATCTGTACTCATTGCAAGAAAACAGGTCATGATGTTGCCACTTGCTTTGCCAAGATTGGCTATCCAGAGTGGTGGGAGACTCGTCCTCGGCGTGAGGGCGGACGTGGTGCTGGTGGTGGCAGAGGCCCGACACCACCGCAGAGACGTGATGGGGGACGTGGTACTGGCGGAGCAGGGGTGGTTCATCATGTCGTCGCTGCTGGTCATGGTGTCCCTGCTGGTCTTGCTGGGAGTTCGGCGGATATGATGCATGGAGGGTATCCTTCACCACTCTCAGGTAAACAATGGCAGAAATTGATGAGCTTGTTAGGTAACGACAGTTCTTCCAACCCTGGTTCTTCAAACTTTGATCGTCTGATGGGTAAGAATTCTTCTATTCCTTGGATATTCAATACTGGGCTACTCTTCATGCGACAGGCTCTCGTGACTGTTTAGTTGATTGCTTTGAGGGCCCTGTCCGTCCTGTGATTTTGCCTGATGGGAGTACTATTGAGGCTGTTCTGAGAGAAAAAGTATTTTTGACTGCTTCGTTGGTGTTGACGGATGTTCTTTATGTTCCGACATTGACTTGCAATTTGATCTCTGTCTCCCAATTGATTGGTGCCAGAAATTATGATATGTTATTTACTCCTGATTTGTGTTTTATTCAGGACCAAAGTACGAGGATGGTGATTGGAGCAGGTGAACAACGGGATGGACTTTACTTCTTGGGGAGGTTCCAGCTTCTTTGGCTTCGGTGATCCTGGCATGCAAAGAAAATGATTCCGAGGTTTGGCATAGTAGACTGGGGCATCCTTCAGATAAAGTAATGCAGACTTTACCTTTTCTCTCTAGTAGTGGTGTGTTTTCTCATAAGGCTTGTGATATTTGTCATCAAGCTAAACGGACTCGTGATGCCTTTCCTGATAGTAGTAGTCGTGCTTCGAGATGCTTTGAACTTATACACTGTGATCTGTGGGGACCATATCGTGTTCCGTCATCTAATGGGGCACGATATTTTTTAACTTTGGTGGATGATTTTTCTAGAGCTATTTGGATTATTTTATTGACGGATAAGTGTGTTGCTTATTCTATGTTTCTTAAATTTATTGCTATGGTGAAGCATCAGTTTGGGGCTGATATACGTCGTGTACGGAGTGACAATGGCACTGAATTTAATTGTTTACGAGATTATTTTTCATCTCAAGGTATATCGTTCCAAACATCCTGTGTTGGGACGCCTCAACAGAATAGAAGGGTGGAAAGAAAACATCGACATATTTTTAAATGTAGCCAGGGCATTGAGATTTCAGGGTTCTCTTTTCATGAATTTTTGGGAGGAATGTGTTCTGGGTGCATGTTATTTGATAAATAGAATCCCTTCTAGTGTCTTGCATTTTAAGTCTCCTTATGAAGTTTTATATGGTTCGGCTCCTTCGTATGATCATGTACGTATTTTTGGTTGTCTGTGCTATGCGTATGATTTAAAATTCCGACATGATAAATTTGCTAGCAGGAGCAGAAAATGTACCTTTGTTGGGTATGATAAAAAGGGATGGAAACTGTATGATTTGGAGACTGGTGAATTTTTGTGTGTCCCGTGATATTACTTTTTATGAAAAATAATTTCCTGGGTGTGGATCTGCTATCGAGATGTCTTCTGCAACACGCAATACATCGGTTGAGGTGCCGGAAGACGATATAGCGACTTTTGGGATGGTACCAGTGGTTGCTGGTGGCTCGGCACCGGGTAGCGAGGATGCACAGGTAGATGCAGAAGTATTGACAGAAGAGTCCGCTGGGGGTGATACGGATACTACTGATGATACAGGGGATACAGTGTTGCCAGAGGTGCCCGAAGAGGTAGTATTAGGAAGAGGCATGAAAAAGAAATCACAGCCAGTGCGCTTACAAAATTTTGTGACAAATGCTTTTCGAAGTAAAAGTCCCCCCTTCACCACAGTTCATCTGTTCCAGTCACTTCCTCAGGTACTTCGAATTCTCTAACATAATTTCTAAGTTATGACATATTTACTGCTGGACACAGAGATTTTCTTGCAGCTATCACTGCAGGTGTTGAGCCTACGTCATATCGCCAGGCCTCGCGAGATTCGGGCTGGCATGCGGCTATACAAACTGAAATACGGGCTCTGAAAGATAATGGGACATGGAGTCTTGTCAATTTGCCTCCTGGAAAGAAAGCATTGGAAAGTAGATGGGTGTACAAAATAAATTACAAATCCGACGGCAGTGTTGAGCGCTTAAAGGCACGGCTGGTTGTGTTCGGTAATCATCAGGTTGAGGGGATCGACTATTCAGAGACATTTGCCCCGGTAGCTAAGATGCCCACAGTTCGGGCATTCTTGGCTGTTACAGCTGTGAAAGGATGGACTTTGCACCAGATGGATGTGCACAATGCTTTTCTTCATGGAGATCTTACAGAAGAAGTGTATATGAAGTTGCCGCCAGGTTTTTCGCATAGAGAACCCAACAAAGTGTGTCGCCTGCGTAAGTCACTATATGGATTGAAACAGGCACCACGTTGTTGGTTTGCTAAGCTTGCTGCTTCTCTGATATCCTATGGATTTACTCAATCTCATTCCAATTATTCCATTTTCTCTCTTTTTAAAGGGAAGGTAGAGTTGCATATTTTGATCTATGTGGATGACATGATTGTGTATGGTAATGACACAAGTGCTTTAGATGCTTTCAAAAAGTACCTTAGTTCTTGCTTTCACATGAAGGACCTTGGTGTGTTGAAATACTTTCTTGGCATAAAGGTGGCTCGGAGTGCAGAAGAAATTTTCTTGTGTCAATGGAAGTATGCTTTGGACATCATTTCAGAATGCGGCTTGATGGGTTCTCGACCTGCTGGCTTTTCCCTGGAGTCCAATCACAAGCTGGCAAAATCAACTAGTCCAAAGATGGAGGATGCAGAAACTTATCGGAGGCTGGTTGGGAGGTTGATTTATCTATCATTTACTCGTCCTGACTTAGCCTATGATGTGTATATCTTGTCTCAATTCTTAAAGGAGCCTCGACAAGATCATTGGCATGCTGCTTTGAGAGTTGTCAGATATCTCAAACATGCACCGGGACAGGGTATTCTTTTAAAAGCTGATTGTGATCTCCGTCTTTCTGGTTGGTGTGATTTCGACTGGGCTAGTTGTCCCTTGACTCGCCGCTCTGTTACAGGCTGGTTGGTATTTCTGGGGGGGGTCTCCTATTTATTAGAAGACCAAGAAGCAATCAACTGTTTTTCGATCTTCCACTGAAGCTGAATACCGATCTCTTGCTGCGCTTTTTTGTGAGTTGAAATGGTTGAAGGAGTTATTGGTGTGTTTGGGCGTTCGCCATGAGTCTGCTATGTCGGTGTATTGTGACAGTCAGTCCGCCCTGCACCTGGCTCAGAACCCGGTATTTCATGAGCGCAGTAAGCATATTGAGGTGGATTTGCATTTTGTTCGCGATGCTATTAGAGAAGGCACCGTAATAGCCTCGCATGTTCCTACTTCTACTCAACTGGCTGATATTTTCACTAAACCCCTTGGAAAGCATGTGTTTGATTCTTTCCTTCCCAAGTTGGACATTTGTGACTTGCATGCTCCAACTTGAGAGGGGGGGGGTGTTAGATTGATTAGATTATATTTGTAATGTAAATATGGTAATATGGCCCATAAGTCCAAATGTAGACACTATATATATTGTAACAAACCCTAGCAATGAGAGAAAGGCATTATTATTTCCTATAGTACGGCTTGATACTTTAACTAACTGGGGGGGAGCTCTCGGCGGGGAGATCCGAAATCGAGCCTCCCCTTCCGTACAAGCCGGCTGGATGACAGTGGCCACAGGCTTGTATGAGGATGACCGGACACCAATATATATATATATATATATATATATATATATATATATATATATATATATATATATAATGCACATGGTGTTTTGGTGTAGTGGTAACACCACATGTGCATGTGGGGGGCGGGTGGGGTTCGACTTCTTGGAGAGTCGGGCGGCTCGTTCTTAGGGGGTTATGTAGGTGGGTAGGTGTGTATATATATATATATATATATATATATATATATATATATATATATATATATATATATATATATATATATATATATATATATAAAGTAATCTTATAAAGTGAGAGTAATAACTCCAGGACCTAACAAACATCACAAAGCACAAGCCAGAGAGGAATCAAACACCACCAGCAGCCAATTGACATACCATCTAACATTAGCATCAGGTTCAGGAATTGAAAGAGCAATTTGCATTATACCATACCAATCATGTACACAACAACAACAACAAGAATCTAACACTTAGTGTTTGATCGTTTTATCGAAATTTTAGTCATATATATATATATACCAATTGGTTTACACAGGTTCACCACAGTAACAACACACTAAAAGGAAAAAATTAAGCTCCTTTAGAAGAACCTTGAGACAATTTAATTACTTCCCGAAAGCTAAAATGGACTCCTCCGACCGGAAGATCATACGATGGCTGGCTTCTTGATGGCCATCTCGGTGTGAAGGTCAGAGTCCTGGATGAACCGTCCCCAGAACCAATGGCTCTTCCATACGTTGAGCATCTCCTCGATCGGCACGTTCTTCGTCTCCGGCAGGAAGAGAGCGACGAATGTGGTCATTATCACAACCCACCCTCCGAAGAAATAGAAGAGTCCGAACTTGAAGTGGCAGAGCATGGCGAGGAACGCCTGCGCAATGATGAAGGTGAAGAGCATGTTGACGGACACGTTGATGCTCTGCCCTGCGGACCGGATCTCGAGAGGGAATATCTCGCTGGGCACGAGCCATCCCAGAGGCCCCCACGACCACGCAAAGCCAGCGACGTAGATGCAGATGAAGACGACCACGAAACCGGCATAAGTCTTCGACAGGTGAGCCTCTCCGGAAGTGCCAAACTTGATTGCGATCAATGTCCCTACTACAATCTGCATACACCAGAAGATCTAGGTTTAGTCAAACATGTTATGTTGCACTTACAAACCTACATGTTACAGTAGTAGTTGTTAATACCTGAGAGATGAGCATCTGAGCACCACCCTGGAGGAAGAGCTTACGCCGTCCAAGCTTGTCGACGGTGAAGACGGAGACCAATGTGGCAAACACGTTCACTAGCCCTGTGATGACAGCAGACATGAGCGACGCGTCCGAGCCGAACCCGATCGTCTTGAAGAGCACCGGCGCGTAGAACATGATGACGTTGATCCCGGTGACCTGCTGGAAGAAGGGGATGAGTATCGCCATCGTCAGGGACGGCCTGTACTTCCTCTGGAGGATGTTCCTCCATGGGTGCTTGACGGCCCTCGACTCGTCGCTGGCAACGACAAGGTCACGGTACTCCTCGTGGATGTCGTCTGTCCCGCGGATCCTGCGGAGCATCGCCTGGGCCTTGTCGGGGTGGCCGCGCTCGATGAGGGAGTTGGGGGTGTCAGGGAGGAAGAGCGAGCCGATGGTGATGATGGCGGCGGGGACGCCGGCGAGGCCAAGGCTGACCCTCCACCCCTCGCCGTTCTTCATCTTGGAGGTCCCATAGTTGATCAGGTTGGCAGCGAGGATGCCGATCGTAATCATCAGCTGGAACCCGATGTTCAGCATGCCCCGGAGCCGAGCAGGGGCCATTTCCGACAGATACACAGGAACAGACTGCAAACAATCAAGACTAATTAATTAGACATTCAAACCTCCATTTTATTTTTCAAAATGTTTCAAAAATAACATAACCCACATGTTAAATTATCCTAATGACATCCTAACTATGTCATTAAGACATTTTTGACACCTTAATTTTCACAATTTTATAAATTTAATTTTATAAATTGCAACTTGCATTTGCAGATATTCTTTTATAGTATTTAGTGTGTTCCAAAATTGACGAAATATGTTTAAAAATAATAATTTATAATGTTAGAGTGCCAAAATCAAACAATAAAAGATTAAGATGCTAAAAAAAAAAAGATCAATTAAGTTGTTGAGTCCTTAATTGAATGGGCACTCTGCACCATTACAATCCAAATTAGGTCTTGCTACTAGTGACAGGGATGTCCCAACAGAAGGAAAGGATACTCCCACAGATTGGGATAGGAAGTATGAATCTGTTTCCATGGAAGGAAAAAAGAAAAGTTTGACAAGGAATCCCCAACAGACACCCTTTTTGTCCTTTTATAGGAATATACCAAATTATTGGGGACCAATTGACATGATAAAATAGTGGGTACATATATACAAATCAAAAGCGACTGAAAGACCACCATACCAAGAGCGTCCCCGCACTATTATTCTAAAAAGTCCTGAAAAGAAAAAATATACCACAAAGGTCCCACAACATGCTGTCTGGTAAAATATAGGATTTTATATGGAGCCCTCCAACTGAACAAATTTATTGGTAAGTAAACGGTCGTTGGCTGCGAACGCGAGTGTGGGGTCCGCCATGTGAGGAAAACAAAGCCTCGATTTGGACCTTTGCGTATTTTTTTTCTCCATTAAAAATTCCTCTTTTTGGATTGGTGACAAAGATCGTGGACTTTGTCCTCAACAAATATTATTTAAATATATTTTTTTTCCGAAAAATCTTTTATATTCATGTTGAACTCATGTTCTCTCTCAGGAGTCCGAAGTATATTTATTTAATTTAAATAATAATAATAATAATAATAATAATAATAATAATAATAATAATAATAATAATAATATATTTTATTTTATTATTATCAATGGGGACAGGTTTGAAACTAGTATTACTCAGTTCGTTTACAAACATAGTCATGTTTTATATCGTGTGAAAGAGTATTATTTATGCAAAATTTGTATAGTAAATATAAATAATAAATAGCATTAAAGTCATATTATAAATTCAATACTATAGTCCATACATCTTCCAGATCTGAACTTTGGGCAGTAAAAAAAAAATTAAAAAGCCTCACCTGATTGGCAAAACCAACACCGATACCGAGGAGGATGCGTCCGATGATGAGCATAGCAACGTTCCTGGCGAAGCCGTTGATGGCGGCTCCGACGAGGAAGGTGAGCCCTCCCCCGAGCATGGAGTACTTCCTGCCGAACGCCCTCGTCACCGCTGAGGCGAAGAAGGACGCCACCAGTGCCGCTAGGTAGAGCGACGACGTGAAGGAGGTCAGCAGCTGGCTGTCGAACTTGCAGTACTGGTTGGTGTTCTTGTCCATCTTCTCCTTGTGGTACACGGACGGGAAGAACTTGAGCAGGAAAGAGTCCATTGACGTGACCCCTCCTGTAATAATAACAAGTAAATTAAGATGCATAGTTTTTAATTGCAATAAGTTTATTATAATAATAAGATCTCCGGAGGTTGAACTTACCGGATATTCCGATGTCGTAGCCGAAGATGAGACCGCCGGTGGCAGCTACGAGACAGGTGAGGAAGACGAAGAGCGTCATCTTCCCGGGATACTCTTTGCCGGTACCGGCGCTGACGACGGCTCCTCCGGCCATTCTTTAACCCTAAGAAGGTTTAGAAACCCTAACCCTAGATGAAGACAGACACAGAGAGAGTTGATGAAGGAAGGAAGGAAGGAGAGGAATAATAGAGTTGGAGGAGTTCATGGTGAGGACTAGGGGGTGTATTTATAGGTGATCGGGTCAAGGCCATAGCAGTGGGAGTTTGTGCAATAATGGTGATTGTGGTGGTTGGGAATGGCTAATGGGAAGGGATTAGCGCTGTTAATTGACTGGGGGTGAGCTGGCGAATATATCTCCTTTGGATAAGGGGGGTTTGAATCTTATGCAAAAGTTGGAAAATTGGAGGATCTCATTAATTTTTTTGGGTACTTTTTCTCCTATGTCTTTGATTCATCCGACTTTCCGGGTTTTAAGCACATTATCCATACTAACCACATTTGCGTGAGTCTTTTTGACTTCTTACTTGTGTGTGAATGAGTTGATGTCGGCGGTACCGATATGACCGGGATGGATAATTGTTAGTTGAAGGTGGATTGGAAGAAAGAGAGAGAGAGAATTGGAATTTCTCTATTAAAATTTGACTAAATTTTAATTTATCTAAAAAAAATAAATAATTATGCTATTTGGCTTCTAAAATATTTGGATGATACTATCTTCCATTATGTAGCATCTGACATTGTAGCGGACATAATAGCTGACATGGCAAACTTTAGCCCAAAAAATTAATTATCCATTTTTTTAATGTTAATGTTAATGTTAATATTATTATTAATGTTAACGTGAATGTTAATGTTAATATTAATGTTAATATTAATTTTAATTTTAATTTTAGTTTTAATATTAGTTTTAATTTTAATTTTAATGTTAAGGTTAATTTTAATATTAAGGTTAATCTTAATGTTAATTATCATGTTAATTTAATGTTAATTTAATTGATATTAAATTTATTTTTAATATTAATTTTAATGTTAAATTTTGCCATGTCAGATGCCATGTCAGCAACCATGTCATATGTCACATAATGGGAGATGACATCACCCAAATATTTTGGGAGCCAAATAGTATTTTTGATAAATAAATGATCAAATTGTAGTAGTAGAGTTGGGACATTATGTTTTAATTAGTTCTAAATGTAAAAAAAAAAAAAAAAAAAAAAAAAAAAATCAGCATCAACTTTGCCAAAGAAAATACTAAGTCTTATAATATCAAAAATAATTGAATAAATGACGATGCTTGTGCCTATGCGGAGTCTAGAGTAGAACAATTAAGATGTATGTCGTTTACGCGCAAATTTACATCTTAATACAAACAATATATCTTATCACCACGCCAGGCAAACCCACAAGTGTCCAAAAATCGGATAATTATGAATATTTATATACAAATTAAAATCATGATTAGTGTCTCAATAATCATAACCTAAATTTTCTTGGGACATACATAAAATATTTGCAAAAAGTAACTATGATATCATAGATGATATTGCCATATTGCATGGGTGATCTCATGGACCTCACACGTATTCCTCTAGAGGATGAATATGTCAAAAAAAAGAATCCATCTTGAGATCATTACAAAATCTTGCCAATATCTTAAAAATTATAAGTTTATTTTTTGTCAACTTTAGTTTTTATGTGAAGAGATGACTTAATGATGTCAAACACATCAGACTCACTCGTGTTGATCAACAACACTTAGTGTGAAAATGTTGTCCAAAATTAATGCAATGTTATGATGGAGCAGCTTAAACTAACATTCATAGAGTCTATTCGTATATGTACGTGTGATTTGGTTCGTGGGGACTTCTATTTCACTCATACATATTTTATTTTAATTGTTATACCATTTCTAATTATATAACTTTTTATTTATCTAGCTTTTATGGTCAGCAAAGTGAGATATAACTTTTTGGACTAATCGGATGGTGGAGGGATTGAACCATGAAGAAGATGAGTGGGTTTGTGCGTTTAATAATAATAAAATATTATGTAGCTTTCTACAGTTTGCTAATTAGCACTTAAAACTCTTTAAATTTACACAAGCACACGAATGTACAAGAAATGCAATGGGTCACGAGAAGGAGTGACGTTGGATACGTAGGCGTTAGCTTCACCGACCAGTGGTCGCTTCTTTACACCCAAGTCTTTATGTGGACCCAAGCATTTGTAATTTTATATGAATTTATTGTAAAGGACGTAAAAGTTGTCATAAAATAAGTAGAGGCATTGCTAATTACTAAATTAATACTAACTAAAATCAGGCAAGGATTTTTCTTTTTTTTTTTTTTTTGAGGATGTCCACTTCTTAATGGTGCTTGGAGGCATGCCTCCAAGGGGGCTCGAACCCGTGCGACTGTGTCGGGGTGCTCCACCGTTCCAACGGGCTACGGCCACTAGGATAGGCAAGGAAATTAAAGTAAGGGACAAAGCAAATGACAAATCAATCTAACGGTCCGCTTGGTTCGTAGGATTGGATAGCTTAATGTAATTGATATTACACTTAATTATTTTTTAATACAATTTTTGACGTAACGTACGAAATTTTGTGCACGATTTATATGTTATTTGGGCCCACTGTCCTTAATTTTCACACCCCCCCCCCCCCCCCTCCCGTCCATGCGATTCCACCGTCAGCCTAACCAAAAAGGTTATACTTATTTTTGCTGACCACAAGAGCAACCTGAATTCGATTACACTGTAAATCTTATTCGTGAATTTGGTTGGACAATTTTTTTGGATATAATGTAATGACTATTACAGTTTGATTGCATCATTTTCAAAAAAACTAATTATATCATAAAATTCATGTAATCACAATTATATTGCAACTTAAGTCTTACAAAGTTACTTGCTATTTACATTTTTTTTCTTGTTTTTCTATCACTATTTTTTTATACTTTTTATTCTTACTTTTAGACTTTTTAGTTTTTAAATTTTTTTTATTTCTTATTTTATTATTTTTTTTTCAATTTTTCTAATACTTCTATTTATATATTTTTTAAAAAAAATTTAAGATCTTTTTATTGACTTTTAAAAAAATATTGAGGTTTTATTTTACAGAATTAATTACATTACATTGTAAACAAAACATTTGCTTGCTATTGATATTACATTATATGGTTTGATTAAATGTTTTAACCAAATATGATAATGTTTTTGTAATTCAATTGTATTACAAACTTCATTCTATTATGATTATAATTATATTACAATAAAAACCAAACGTAAGCTAATATCTACAAACATCTTGCATACTAGGGGTGAACAAATACCGACCGATACCGAAAAATCGATCGAATACCGATTAAAAATATTTTGAAAAATCGCACCGAAATTATGTACCGATACCGAATTGCTGAACCGACTAAATTACGGTATAATGGTAATGGTAACGGTTTGAGTGTAATACCATACCGAAAATATCGAACCGAACCGATTCACACACATACACACACACACACACACACACACACACACACACAAACACACACACACACATACATGATTAATTTTACACTACCCATTTTTATTTTTATCTTTGTTTTTGTTGGTTTCCTAGAACTTGGAATGGATTTTAGTGAACTTGAATTTATGTTAAGAATGCTAAGAATTGAGCTTTTGATCTTTTTGAACTTATGTTTTTGTGTTCTAATAGAATTTTGTAGTAAATTTTGGTTACTTAAACTTATACTAAAGATTAAACTTAGTGACCGCGTTTGATATTTTAAGCTCATTTTTAGGTGTTTGAAACTTGTTACATATTGTTCTAATAATTTTGATTAATTGTTTGTTGGTAGAGGCTTACTTTAAAATTAATGCTTCCAAAAAAAGTAAAAAATATATATTATAGGTTAAGAGGTTCTACAATATTACGTGTGTTAATTGATCAAATATTAATAGATAAAATAACAAAAACCGACCGAATACCGATTTAACCGAAATCGAAAAAAACCGATTCTAAATGGTATGATATTGGTATTGATATTTCAAATATCGAAAAAATCGACCAAATACCGACCGATTATACCGACGCTCACCCCTAATGCATACATATATTTGTACATTTGGTATAGTTGGATACTAAGAGATTGGTTATGATATAGAATCCTCGCAAAAGAAATGAATTACCAATTAGATATTTATTTCCTCCCCAACTTTTTAGATCCCGACAATAGAATATGTGTTTTTTTTTAATTTTATATTTCGCCATGTTTTTCCAAAATATTGTGATGTGGCTGAGTCAATATTTTATATTTTCAATGCCGATTCCCAAATCCAATAAAAGAGTATCCCTAAAAGAATCTTTTTGTATACACGTCATTAGTAGAGACATTGCAACGTTCCTCTTAATTACCAAATGGAAGAAAAAGATTCAAATAACTTAAGGTAAGAATTTGGATAACATTTCTTTGTGTGTATATGTAAAAACAATCACAATTGTAAGTAATATAAAGATAAAAATTGCTAGCCTATTATGTTGATGGAATTGTAGTGCAAAAATAGAGAGGGTACATATCCAAAAAAAAAAAAAAATTGAAAGTGTTCATGAGTACATATTTTGGTGGTAAGTGTCAAGTGTGGTGCACTAATTAGCTATCAAAGTTCAATGAATAATTAGCAAACTTATCATGTATAATTTATAAGGAACACTCTTCATGGTTTTTTAGCTTCCCATGACAGCTAATATTTTAGTTTTCTCATTCCATGTGACGAGCTGTAGTATTTATAGGGTATCAAAATTAAGTACATGCTCATGAATTATATCAACAATAACAACAAAAGTTACTACACGTAATTTTTCCGGTTGGTAATTTGAACTATTTTCATCCATTCAGCTTGGCTAGGGTCCATTTCTTTAAATTTTGATTTTCTTTTTTTGAGATGCCCGACAATGTGAAACTTTGTGCACGCTGTATTGCATGTCTGTTGGGTCTACTGTCCTCCAACTTCCACCAAATAAATATAACGATTTTGTACCTCTTCTCGTTAACCACAAGAACCACAGTTCGATTTTGAATTCCGATTATATTTGCAGTTACAAATTCGGTTTAAGTTTAAAGGATGAAGAACAAAAAATAGTTAGTCACACAAAATTTAATAGCATAGACTTGGAAGATGAGAAAAATCTGAGAGGAAGGGACCATATATAAGTTGAGATGCTACTCTCAATCATTTATCGAGGAAATACCAACAACACCAGCTTTCGCTATGAAAGTATACATCATCTTGGTTCTTTTTTGTATCTTCTATGATGAATGAACACTGACAGGAAGAAGAATTATTTTCAAATGAAAATATCCAAGGCTGGTTCATTATTCTTCATTATTAAGGACAAAGAGCCTTTTTTTTTGAGCTATTATATATTCTCTCATAATCGAATTTAACGAATCCTCTCGTAACCAAACCGAAGGGGCCTTGAGATTCAAACAATACTTTAGGTGATACAATCCATACTAAAAGATGTTGGGATTTCATCAGGGACACGCTGCAAAAATACTGGAACATATCGGCAAAAATATCCGTCGCTATATTAGTATATTTTGTTGCTAAACGAATAGTGATAGAATATTGACGGAATAGTAAAGAAAAATGTTCGTCACTACATCAGTTGTTGTTGTCAAATTTTTGTTGCTAGTTTGTCGCCTTAGTGATGGATTAGCGACGTACTTAGCGACGACAATATACCGACCGATTAGTGACATAAAAAGTCTGTCACAAGGCCAGCGACGGGCTAGCGACTAATTGAAGACTTTTTATGAGCCCCATTTTTGAGTATCAGACAGTAGGTTACCGACAAAAAATGTTCAAATTTTCGTCGATAGTCTGTTAGTATTGTCACGTCCCGCTCCCGGAGGAGTGATCGTCCTCGCTAAGGCGTGATGCCGCACGAGCCTAAGTTGCACTCGTGCAAGGCCAAGTCCAGAAACAGCCGATTGAAGCTAGGCCACAGAGGCATACAGAGTGTCCTTATTTGCAGCGGAAAGTAAATGAACACAAATTGAAACAACTCAATAGTCTTTATTGATATTCAAGAAGTATTACAAGTGGCGCTAGGCCGAGATTACAATTTGCTCAAGCTCTCTCTCTCGTAAAAGATATGCCAAGGAACTTACAAGATGGAAGGATTCATGGTGATGTTTCGAAATATTATGTCCTGTATATGGTGCTTCAGTTCCTTTGCAATGCTCCAAGGCTCCAGAGTTAGCTCCGGGCTTTAGCACGTTCGAGAAAAGTCTCCGCACCCGACAAGGTTCTTCCGCACCCTGCAAGCAGACTATGTGGTTATCGGTACATTGTTATGCACTGGTGGGGAGGCTAGCTCGCCCACTCGCTATCATTACCAAACACGTTTATTTTACTTTTGTGCACCATCTATCATTTATTGTCTTACTAATCTTGCCTTAGGATCAGTTTTCATGACATATCATTCAAAGCCTATCTCGTGTTATCGATTTCAAGTGTCGCATAAGAATAACATGCGCAACTTACCATACTTACCGTACGATCATTCCTGTCCAAGGTAAACCAAGTTAGCCAACATTATCATACATAACGATTTAACAAAATTTGTATAAGTATTCAAAAGTGTCAATGGCATGTTCCTGCCTCATGTGGATGCCTCAAGTGGACGAAGTAATCGAGTTGTCAAGTATGTTATCATCAAGCTTTGTTAAATGTTCATTCAGTTATTCAATTGTTCAGCCTACTCAACTTGTTAGTTTGTGTTATACTCAAACGTTGTTCAGATATGTTACAGTCAGTAACTTAGCATGTTCAGCTTAGTCAGATTACTTGTTTTCATGCAAGATCTCGCACGCGGATAGCCGCAATCGAGCCAATTTAACTATATGCACCGGTCGCTGGCTTTACAAGCCATTTGGACATTTCCTCTTGGTACCATGAGTCCCTATCAGCCGGCTGGCTGGTACAGCTCTGATAGGCTACGTAATACCCGACTTACGCCGCTTGGGTGACCAGGCCGCATCCAAGCCGCACGTAGCCCCATTTGATCATTACCTTGGCATCCTTATCCACTTCCTTCACTCGTACACGAGTTGTCCATGACCATTTCGTATTATCTTGTCATTTTTAACTTAACGGGCTATCTTTGGACCATGGGCAGTCTTTGAGCCATAGTCGATTACCGACTAGGTTGGTGACGACATCCGTACAGCGTGGGTAGAGAGCCCCGTTGCACGTCCCCGTCATACCTGTCGCTAATCCTTCTTTCATTTCTTTCATTCATTCTTTCTTTCACTTGTTCATTCGTTCATTGATTCATTCACGTATTCATTCATTCATTCATTCATTCGTACATTATGTAACTCCCTGTGCGGGAACCGCCTTGGCGACCCATCGGTCCCGAAGTCTTTCAATATTTCTAGTACTCTATTCGGAACGACTATGTTGATAGTGTTCCTCTCATTTTAGTGAACTATTTATTATTTCATGTCTCAAGTTGTGATGCGATTCTAAGTGGCAAGCATTTCGCTCATAGTTGAACGCATACGTAAAACTACTCGCAATGTAAGTTGTGCGTTTGTACGAGCGTGGAGTGCGGTACAAGAGTTTACATATTTTTTAAGTTCTTTTCCATGATGTATACGAGCATACAAGATGGGATTATTCCCTTAACTAGGTGCGTTGAGTCATTTTATTAGCATGTACGGTGTTGTCGCCTAGCGATTCTAGCAATATTGTCCGAATTATTATGTATCTAGGCTAAGCAAAGACAGGTTCATCGGAGCCACCCAACTTAGCAATGAACGCATCGGCCAAGCGAGACTCCAAGCACGCCTTTAAAAGTCTAAGTCTGGATTCTCTTGAAGGGCCAAGTCCATTGTCTTTGCCTTAAGCGAGTCATTTCGCCGAGCAAGACGGGATTCGAGTCGTTGCACTTGCACCGTTTGAATCGGCGTTTCGCTAGGGCGGAGCACGTCGTTACATAATACACCACTCAAAATAAGTCTCATCTTCGAGACTTCCTGAGTGCACGTCATCCTACCGTTTCTTAAATCATGCCATGTGCATATCTTAGACAATTCCTATCGAATGGCTTTATCCTTTGATGGCATCAAACTATATACGGGTACCTTTCTAAGTTCTGTGTCGCATGCGTTTGGTAAATTTTATCGAATGGCTTTACCACTCATTTGATAGTTGTTGGTATTCACTCAGTCTTCGTATTTCTATGACATTGGTTACTATTGTGCCCTGTTGCGGGACTATAATGGTCACACGAGGTGTGTTATAATTCATTAAACATGAGGGTCATATTTTGAGGCTAACTCACTCATCCGTTCATCCATGCGCATCTCAACATATCCATTTGCAGCTGCATTCGAGTTCATCATATTGCTGAGTTTGGATCATGCACATATTCAAGATGTCTCCCGAATATATATATATATATATATATATATATATATATATATATATATATATATATATATATATATATTTCAACCAAGCTTAGCGATAGCGAAGTAGGACAAGCTATTCGTAACAGTTTCGAAATGTCGTTCGTTTTACTAACTCGATTAAAACCGAACTCCAGTTCGTTTCACTATCGTCTATCTCGATCTTCGATATGACCCGATTCGTTTCTCAAGCTACAAAATTAATATATTTCTTTAGCAAAGTCGACCAACATCTACGTAATTCTAGCCCTGTTTACGACCAAATATTGCACTACCATCGAGTACGTCTTCAGAGCAATGATTCAAATTGGTTATCCCAACTTTGCTTGCTCATCACCGATTTCTATCATTTACTCCACTTGGGGCTGTTAATGTTGTCGCTAACGTATACTCCCAGTTCCACGTCCTAACTCTAAGTCTTGTTACCCCAGATTTATCGTCCGTTCGAAAGATACTCTAAAGTTGGTCACACAGGCTCAATCACTCGGCATAGGGTTGTCCACCTATCCGCTAGGTCAGCTCAAAAGGTCATATATATAAGTCAAGTTCTTGGTTTTTTGTGTAAAGTCATTGCACGACGTTCGTCCCAATCCTATGGTCAAACTATGGTTCGTTCGTATGGGATACTCTACCCAAGCTCGTTTCACTAAAATTTCTAGAGATCGAGCAGTGTTCATCCTATTCGAATCAAGACACTCTTCTCACGAGGTCCGAGTACATTTAGCAAAGTCATTTTATGACAAGTTTTCCTTAAATAAGTCCTCGGCATCTCAATATTGTACGTCCATCTTGCAATTGTCATAGCCTATCTCACCAAATATGTTTGATACAATCCCCCTATCCAATTCACGTAGTCGATCACAAGGTCGTCTAGCATTACAATATGTTACATCCCGATCTCACGCACATCTGATTATCTACGGTGGACATCAATCACCATGTCAACGTTTTCGTAAAATAATCGTCCTCATCGAGATGTAACTCTTGCGTTGAGTCTAGACTAATTCATTTTTGATACGCAGATTGGGTCTACTCAATCCTCAAGTTTACTTAATCGTCGATCATAAGTCTGAACAATCCTCGAATTCACCTTTGCTTCAAACCACAAGTCGAAACAATCCAAATTGTCATGACAAGATATCGAGTTCGATCATTCCCGCTGGACATGAATCACCATGCCAACTGTAGAAGCATGAAAAATATGGGATTTATGCGGATTACAAATTGCCCCATAGGTACTTTGGGCCAAATAGGTCCGCATGAAGGAAAGCCGCATGACTGGTTCAATGACATATGCGGCCCATCAACAAACATCTGCAGAAGGAAGATATACGGCCAAGAGGAGCAGTTTGACTGATAAAGTTGACAAGTCCTGACAAAACTGACAAAAATGACAGTTCTGACACTTCGACAAAAAAAAAGATAAGACGTGAGACGTCGCCCAAAAGCAGGGTTCGTACGCCTTCATGCGGCCAGAAGAGTATCATCTAAGCCGCATGAACCTTATGCGGCTCAGACTTATGCGGTCCCAAAATCTCCAAACTTTATGCAGCTTGGAGTAACTGTGATCCAAGCCTCATGAGCTTTATGCGGCCAAAATATGGATCGAAGACTGAAAAAACTATGCAGCACCCCACAACAGGACACATGGCAATCTGACCAAGTCCTTAACTGTCCAGATTTGCTGCAACAAAATTCCAACAAATCGAGAGATGGCAGCCAAAGAGCGGGCCTTCGCGTGCTATATCAGCCACGTGGCCGCAAGCCGTCTATGCGGCTCAACATATATTCTATTATAAATAGCAGGATGCCACACCCCTGCAAAAGGCTGGCGACCTTCAAGAAAAAAATAATTTCTTCATGAGCTAGAGACTGCATCAGATAGTCCACGGAGTAAGGCAAAGTTGATAGCACTTTCCCGAGCCTCCACCGTCACCCCCTAGAATCAAAACTAAACAATTGTACTTAGATTGTTTCCTAGGATTTCTTTCTAGGCTTTTCTTTGTAC
This sequence comes from Iris pallida, assembly GCA_029216955.1. Lineage (NCBI taxonomy): Eukaryota > Viridiplantae > Streptophyta > Magnoliopsida > Asparagales > Iridaceae > Iris > Iris pallida. The sequence goes on from JANAVB010007600.1 coordinate 13,546,024, forward strand.
AAACGAGTTTGCAATCAATTTCAGTGTTCTGTAATACCTGTCTTTGATTTTTTTATGGCAAACACGACGACGACTCTGCTGGGGACGTCCTTCTCTTCCGATGAGAAGTTGGTGATGCAATCTGACGCATCCAAGCTCGGCTCTACACAGCAGATGCTTGTGGTTCATTTTGACCAACAAGCCTTCGAAGAATTGCTCTCTGAAGGGAGCGCCAGCCCATCTCAGAAGCGAGCCAACCCAAAGAGGACTCGCAAGGCGTCGGTGCACAAAACTGTTGCCTTCGACCAAGTTCTCGAAGAAGCTCCTTCTGCAGCCCAAGACGGTGACCAGAACTTTCCTACGACTTTGTTTCTGACCGCATAGGACCCCACTGTCCCAAATCCAGCAGAGGAAAATACTACGATGCTGAGTTTTTGGGAGCACAAGGGAAATTCAAGCGGATAAAGAAGAAGCCGCATAGAGGAGATCGACAGTCTGTCCATGCAACAGGCAACTCTGGCCGCAGGCAGACAACTCATGCGGCAGTCAACTCTGGCCGTAGGAAGATGGTCCATGCGGCAGCCAGTTCTAGCCGCAAGAAGATGGTCCATGCGACGACCAATCCTGGCCTCAGACAGGATGTCTCATGCGGCCCTGTCAGAAGTTCTGTGTTCGACTGCCTCTCATGCGGGCCTGACACCATGCGGCCCACTAAGGATGCAGAATGTATCAATCTAGACTCCTTTTACTATGCGCCTTCGGGTGCTAAGTCAAAAAAGTCTAGGGCAGTGCAGACCCGACCAGCCCAGTCAACTGTCCAAGTTGCTGACTGTCAGCGGGCCCCGTTGACTGTTACACGGGCTCCTGACGGAAAGTTGTACAGAACCTCCCGCGTCCAGTCCCCCAGGGCTAACGGACAGGGTGGGTCTTTAAAGTCTCCCTCTAAAGATCTAGAGCAAGTGCTTTTACTAGCCACGGATCAGGGAGCAAACATGATGCCTAAGCCCCCATGCGCTCGGGATACCGAGTTCATAAGTTTGGTGCAAAGGTAGAGCAGCTTCCTACCGACTTACGTGACGTGATTACTCATAAACGCAAGATGGCAGTGTCGGCATACAATGAGTCCCTCTCGGGGCATCGTTGCACCCAAGTCATCATCAATGCTGCTGTGACAAATCAGCAGCACCTGAAGATCGACAGTCAATTTTCCAGCGACTGCAGCAGCCCGCACCTATCCGACAATAACTCAAGAAACAGGTACAAATTCCAGGTGGCGAGGAGTTTTCTTTCGACTCCTGTAATTCAACTCAAAAGGTTCTTCCTGGCAAGGGAGAAAAAAAGACAGGCTCTTCCAGCCCGGCCATCTCGGCCAGTATTGCAAGAAAACCCTCATCTGGGGGGTTTCCATCAACCACATGGGATGTCTATTTAGGCATTCGATCCAAAAAGAAGCTTTCGGCACCCGGGGGTACACCTTCGGCCTCCTTGAGAGTAGATAAAGCTGGGGGTAGCAGTCCCCTCAATGTATGCGACAATCCGGTGTACCAAGAGCACATACAGGGGGTAGAGGTCCCCCAGAACTGTACAACAGACCTGGATTTCCCTGAGGGCCACCACCCTTACCAAGACGATACAGCTTCCTGCATAGGGGGTAGCACCCCTTTCGAGTCAGAGGAAGATAATATTCCGACATTTTCTGACGATTTCTCTAAACAAGGGTACAGCACAAAGAGTACCTCTGCCATAATCCCCTCCACCTCTACCCACGTGAGGACAGTCTTTATGGCTAACGACGATCATGAAGCACCTTCCGACCGACAATGGCTAGAAGGCCTTGAAGCCATGCTCCTGTCCTTGGTCAAGTCCGTGGACGAGATCAAAGCCGCATTGCCAACTCAACCAGCGAGGACGCCTGGACAAACAAGCCTGGGACCCGCAGTCAATACGGACTCCAACACGACCGCCCCTCCTTTGGGTGATGATCCCTTAGCGGCATCCGTTCTTTCAGCTGCAGATGAAGCCAAGGAGACAAGGAGGGAAGTCCAGGAGCTTCGGACAATGTTCAATGCCCGAGACTCCTCTCGGGATCTCAGAATATGGCAACCATATCCCGTTGCATGGAGAGACGTGCCTTTTTCACCACGGTACAAGTCATTCTATATCGATTCTTATGATGGAAAGACCTTTGCTAGTCGGTACATGACTTACTTTGAAGTCACAACCGATCATTTGCCGCATAGTGACGTCATCCTCACGCGATTATTCATCGGGGCATTGGAGGGGATCGCGTTCGACTGTTACCGTAAACTTCCCGACAACTCCATTCACTCTTTTGACGACTTCAAACACATGTTCCTGGAAAGATTTTACGAAGTGGGGCATGACGTAACGATGTCGTCTCTCATGGACGTCGTTCAGGGAGAAAGGGAGCTAACGAGGAACTACATCGAGCGGTTCTGCCAAACCGCAATGAGATTACCCTAAGGCAATCCCGAGAGCTTCTTGATTGAAATCTGCCAAAAGAAGCTGCTCCCTGCAATTAGCCTCTGGATGGGTGACGATCAGTTCAGGGATTGGACGACCTTCATCATAAGTTCTACCAACACAGAGGCAAAATTGAAGAAGGCTCGCCAGCTGGAATTACACATCCCAGACGAAGAAGATAAGGGCAGACGTCCTGGGTCCACCTCTAGTAACAGCAACAGCGGCTCCACCACCAACTGGGATAATAAGGGCAAATAGGCCATGGTCACTGATGCGACTCAGAAGCCCGAACAAAAATAGGCGGAAGGTCCGTGGCCCAAGGTCAATTACTCATTTGAAGATAGTCATGTCAAACCTATCTTCGATATGCTCTTACAAGGGGGTAGGATCCAGCTCCCTCTACCAAGGTGCGAGCCTCGAGCAGCAAAAAAGGAGGACCCAAAGTATTGTCACTTCCACCGCTATGTCCATCACGCCACTCACGATTGTTTCCAATTGAAGCGGTACATTCAGAGTCTTATCGACTCCAAAGCTCTATCGATAGACTTTGAAGAGGTTAGCGCAGGCAAACATGGTGTCTATTCAGTTCGGCGACTTCCCTCCAACAAGTACTCCAGACGGGGTCATACCTGTCCCTCGGACAACGATGAAAGTTACTAATCTTCTACCCGTCCGGAGTCAAACATCTGGATTGGTACCTCTCACCACATCGCGAGGAGAGATCGTGTAGGTGCATCCAGACTTGGTGCCCGAAGTTACCCAGGGGGTGTCATCTCCTACCAGCAAGAAAAAGGACAGGAAGTCTAGATCCTGCCATACAATTTCAGTCGAGGCTGAGGAAGCTGCAGTCATTGTTACCCGGTCTGGAGCACAAGTCCATCCCGCACGGGATAATTCAGCCGAAGATCCTCAGCCGGCAACGTTGCCTCCCTCTGATGTTCCAAGGTCATCTCAGCCTCCATTGGCAGATAAGTCCAAGACAAAGGAGACCCTTTTCGACAGGCCACTCCATAATGATGCACCTCAGGGACTGGAGAGACCTTACAACTTCGACATATTAGCACAATTGGCTAATACGCCAGCGAAGTTGTCGCTATACGAGCTCCTAAGGCTCTCCAAGGACCTTCGTATCGCATTAAGCGAAGCACTCCAGAATGCTGACGCCTACTTAGCTCAGGTCAAGCCTCCAGGGCAAGACCCGCCAGCAGATTTACAGGACGGCGATAGCACAGATGCAATGCCCAACATCATATTCACTCTTCAGGATATATTAATCAAGTCCAATTTACATGATCGCCCCTTATACTACACTGGATACATAGGCGACATCAAGGTGGATCGAATGCATATCGACCCTGGCTCGTCAATAAGCATCATCCCGAAAAGCCTGCTCCAACTTTTTGGCATCCCTATGCATCGTCTAGCAGCAACCAACACTGCCATTAGTGGTTTTAACTCGAAAAGAAGCTATCCCCTAGGGAAGATCCGATTGAAGTGCCAGATTGGTGAGTTGAATACGGAAGTTACCTGCTACGTCATAGAGGCAGACACCTCCTACAACATCTGCCTAGGTCGTTCGTGGATACATGACTATATGATCGTGACATCCACCCTTCACCAGTGTTTCAAGTATGTCAGTAAGCACGGTTCCGTGAAGACTGAATTCGCCGATATTGATCCCTTCAAAGGGGTTGAATCTTATTACTCTTCGGAGGCTTGTCTATATGACGAATCCAGAAAACATATAACTGACGAGCTAGAAGCCATCACAGGGCCAGAAGAACCCTTGATAACTGGTCTCCAAGCCCGTAAACTGGACAGGGCTGCACCCCTTGTCGTAACCTTGCATAAAGAGGTGCTCGGTTCTTCTGCCATACCTACGCAGTTGGAACCAATGGTTATCCGTCTCCCGAGATCCAGCCAAGAGCCAAAACCTGTCATAGGACCAATGGTGATCCGGCTGCCAAAGCCCAATCAAAGGCAACAAGAATATGCAAGGCCCTCTGTAACACCGATGGTAATCCGATTGCCAAAATCTACTCCAAGGCGACCGGAAGACACAAAGTCCCTTGCTGAGCCCATTGTCATTCGTCTTCCTAAGACGAGCCAGCCGCCAAGTGTCGATCCAACACTCTCAGGCCAATTAATATCTCAAGCGGAACCCTTGGTGGTCAAGTTGCCCAAGACAACATCACGACCTCTAAGCTAGCAGGGGGTAGCCAAGGAGGACGAAGAACTCGCCAAATACGTGGTTACACAGGTGGATAGCCCCTCTCCTGATGATATAATCCCTGTGGATAAAATTCCTTATTTCATCAATAAGAGGCTGCCGTTAGACTATTCTGAGTGTAATAAGCCTAATCTTACGTATGCCGCATGGGACTGTCTAGACGTTAGCTTGCACACACGGGTGACAACCGTCCATACCCCAAATTGACTTGCTCCCATGAAAGGCGCTGACTTCCCGGTCCCAGACAGAAGAGGATAGGATCACACAATCATCTTTGGCCGAAAAGAAGGTCCTCAATCTTTTACGCCACAAGAGTCCGACCTCGGACCCGACGCTGGAAAACTACTGCTCTACTTGTATAGTCCTCAAGCCAAATACTTCATACAAAAGCAGGGGCACGACATGGAAGCTACCCCGGGTCTAAATTATGGCAGTGGTCGAAGATTGCCTCTACAGCCGCCGGCACCGGCAGGAAAACCTCAGGATTATTATCACAAATCCAGACGCGGCCTCGGGTATGTTACTCCACCAACAATGCCCGAAAGTTCTGATGAAGAATGCGAGTGGCACTCTCATTCGTCCGAGTCACCCATTTACGACTCCGATAGCAGTATTGGAGATATATTCAGACAGACATTATCTGCCAATATGACATCCGTTGATATCGAAGAGGAAGACGAAGACCTACTTGAACCACTTGAGTTGGAGCCGTGGGTCCAGCAACTAGATGCACAATGGAAGAAACGCTCTAAACTTCATGATCCTCCCACTCAAGATGAGGTTATGCAAGTTAACCTCGGCGATGAATTCTCTCCAAAGCCAATCTTCGTCAGTAAAAGTCTGACAGACGACGAGCGGGAGTCATTGTTACAACTCGTTAGAGAATATATCGACGTCTTTACTTGGAGCTATGAAGAAAGGTGTCTCTTTTGTATGGAACGAGGAATATTAGTATGCCTTCGATGATATTAAGGAGTATCTGATGAATCTGCCAGTTCTGGTAGCCCCGGTCGCAGGAAAGCCCTTCCTGCTCTATGTACGGGCGATGGAATACTCCTTCGGTGCTCTGCTAGCACAGAATAATGACGCAGGACATGAACAAGTCATTTACTATCTCAGCTGGATGATGGTAGGACCGGAACATAGGTACACCGCTGTGGAGAAGGAGTGCCTTGCTCTAGTGTTCGTCATTCAAAAAATACGACACTATATGACAGGGCAGACCATCCATGTTATTTCACGAGTTAATCCTCTCAGGGTTCTCATGACCAAGCCAGGTGCACTCAGTTCTCGTCTGGCCACCTGGGCGATACTATTATCCCCATATGATATGGTTTTTGTTCCGCAGAAGCCTATTAAATGTCAAGCCCTGGCTGACTTTTTAGCAGCCCATCCAGGCTCAAAAACAGCCAGAATTTATGAAAATTTTTTTGATGAAGTCGTCGCCTCGAACATGACTTCGCACGACGCTATTTGGCGAATGTTCTTCGACGATGCTTCAAGAATGGGGCCACAAGGTGATATCGTCGCGGGAGTCGGGGTGGTATTAATTTATCCTTCTGTACTAGTAGTCAATCGGGCGTATTCTCCTACAGAACCCTGTTCGAACAACGTAGCCGAATATAATGCTCTAGTCATCGGGCTCCAACTCGCAAAAGAAGTGGGGATCAGATACCTGGAAGCATATGGTGACTCGCAGTTGGTTGTTAACCAGATCCAAGGTTCATACGAGGTTTGCAACGAGGACCTGATTCCCTATTATGAGACAATAATTGCCATCATTACAACCTTGGAGGGGTTCTTTATAGAGCACGTTCCTAGGCTTCAAAATATCGAAGCCGATGTCCTAGCAGGTCTCGCCTCTTCCTTGGCGCTTCTAAATGACACTCATCATCTGGTCGACATAATAGGCCATAAACTGGTCTGCCCCAGGAATAATCTTCAACTGGGTATGAGTTACTCCGCCCAGATAACCAACGACATACAAGACTGGAGATGCCCGCTCATCGACTTTACGGTCTATAGAATTCTGCCAGAGAATGTGAAGGAAGCAACCTCAATCAGAAGACGCTCCCTTAGATTCTTCTACGATACGGAGACGAAAATGTTATATCGACGATCCTACGATGGGCTACTACTAAGATGCCTGTCAAATGCAGAAGCCAAAGAAGCCCTACGTGAAGCTCATGATGGTACTTGTGGGGCTCACCAACCTGGTCCAAAATTGTAAGATCGTCTCCGCCGCATGGGTTACTACTGGCCCACGATGGTTGCAGATGCAGTTGATTATGCAAAGAAGTGCAAGGCTTGCCAGATCCATACAGATTTCATACATCTGCCATCTGAATTCTTGCATCCGACAGTAGCCTCTTGGCCATTCGAAGCATAGGGAATGGACATCATTGGGCCAATCATCCCGTCCTCGTCCAGAGGGCATCGGTTTATACTTACAATCACCGATTACTTCTCCAAATGGGCGAAAGCTGTTCCGTTGGCAGAGGTCAAGACATCGAACGTGATTAGCTTCATAAAATATCACATCATCTACCGTTTTTGACTGCCACGGAGGATTATTCATGATAATGGTCCGCAGTTCGTAAGCCACGCTTTCTATCGATTTTGTGACAAGAATCGGGTTCAGAACATGGCCTCGACAGCATATAACCCATCGGCCAACGGTCTGGCTGAAGCTTTCAACAAAACCATAATCAAGCTCCTGAAAAAGTTCGTGTCTACAAACAAATACGACTGGAATGAAAAGCTTGGTGAGTACTTATGGGCGTATCGGACGACAATTCGGACGGCCACAGGAAATATACCGTTCTTCTTAGTTTACAAGAGCGAGGCAGTCTTCCCATTGGAGACTCAGATCCCCTCACTTCGAGTGGCCCTTACCTACCGGTTAACAACGGACGATAACTACCGCCGACGGCTACAAGAGTTGGAAGCATTAGATGAGAAGCATTTACAAGCTCAACAAAGCATAGAGTTCTACCAAGCGCACATCTCTCGGGCTTTCAACAAGAAAGTCAAACAGAGAATATTCCAAGTCGGCGATCTTGTCTTGGCCATTCGTAGACCAATGGTCATGACTCACAAGACCCCCGACAAATTTTAGCCTAAATGGGAGGGCCCGTTCATCATTGAGACCGTGTTCTCCAACGGCGCGTACCGTCTCGCAAAACAAAATGGAGACTTGTTCATGATGCCCATCAACGACAAGTTTCTCAAAAAATACTATGTCTAAACGACACCTTCCATCTCTCAAATTGTGAGTTATATACCCCCTGGTATCGCTGAACTTACACTCTGACTTCAAATCTCCCAGATTATTGAGTAATGTACCCTCAGGCAGCACTGAACTTACTCTCTGACTACTCCGAATGAATTTATATCTCATCTCTTGGTCATAACTATGAACTTTCTGGTCATAGCTTTTCTCCACCAAAAATTTGTCTCAAAATCTATTACCCGTACCACCGGTGCGCAGAAGGGTAGTAAGTCCATAAAACTTGTCCTAATCTATTACTCGCACCATCAGTGCACAAAAAGGGTAATAGGTCCACAAAGTTCCCCCGACGAGAAAAACAACCACGTCCATATTACCTCTGAGTTATTTTTCCATCCATCACAAATAAATCACCCGATGCATAGAACTTCCACGTTGATAGCACCTCTGAGTTATTCTGTGTACCCCTATTATGCCTACTCCTACCATGTCCTCATTACCTCTGAGTAGGAAGGCTCTGTTTTGACCCATATTTACCACGTCCTCATTAACTCTGAGTAAATATGTTGGTTTTCTCCCCACTTATTACCCGTACTCGCATCGCCAGTACACAAAAAGGGTAATAAGTCCACAAAAGTTATCCTAATCTATTACTCGCACCATCGGTGTACCATAGAGTAGTAGGTCCATAAAATATCATTCGAATCTATTTGTTCGCATTTCCAGATGCACAAAAGGGCAATAGGTCCACAAAAATCCCCCAGTAGGATGTCCTTTATCAAATATAAATGTTGTATTAGGCCCTCTAGAACAAGCACCACAAAATACCACAGATAAAGTATGGGGTGAGCATACCTTATTTATTCAAAATCAGTTACATTCATAGGACTACATCGACAACAGAAAATAAAAAAAAGAAAAATCTGACAATACATAGTTTGGTTTGACAGCATTTCGTCTTCAAGCAGTTTCGTGGCCCTCGAAGGAAGTCATGTTTTACTGCTGAGAAGCAAACAAAGCTATTGAATCTCCGAGGAGTTGCCGGAAGGAGGAAAAATATATCATTCTATCCTCCCCTCCGTATTGCGGATGCTTTAGCCCCGCTCCCCCGAAGGACCATACCTTCAAAATATGGTACCTGATGGTAGTTTCGCCTACTTGGAGAGCCGTGAAGGCAGGACGTTCATAACGATGCCTGACCACCGTCAAACTCTCCGAGGTATAAAGACCCTTCCTACCACCTGGGGAAAACTCTTCCAAAGCATGAAGAGTCCTGAGTTGTTTGATGCGTATGCCAAAAAGGCGTCGGGAAAACTCTTCTGAAGCATGGAAAGTTTTGAGCTGTCTGATGTAGGCGCCAGAATGTTGTATTTTCACTCCATCGTTGACACCGGTCCTGAAGAAGCTTGCCTGCCAGATCCCTACAAAAATAAGGGAAAAAGGGAATTTAGCACCAAGGAAACAAAGAACTCTGTTATGCGGCCTAGCCAGTTATGCGGCTCAGCCAAAACAGAACTCATACAACCCAAAATCATGAGGCCGGCTTCATGAAGTACTTATGCAGCATTTATACGGCTCAGTCATTATCATGCGGCTCAATTATGAGATGCTTATGCGGCTTAGACCATGCGGCCCTATCGTACAGAACACATGTGGTCAAGATAAGATAAGGGCATGCATCGACCAGGCTTATAGTAGAGACAGTATATGACAGGTCCGTGCATGAAAATATGCGCTATGGCCATTCAGAATTGCAGTCAATCGTCTACTCACCATCCTTACTTTTGAGAGGAGGTTGTATGTCGGAATGAATGGAAGGAGCGTCTGCCGCTCTCGACGGAGAAGCAAGTCTCTTCCATTTGGCTGTCATACCAGTCGACCTAGAAGCTTTTGGATCCATAGCAGAAAGTATGATGAAGTCGAATGAGGAGAAGGTGAAAGAGGAAAATCTCTCTCTCTCTGAATGACTCCTATTTATAGAGTTGCTGAAAAGAGACTCTTCGATTCTCGAAATCATTAAGGATAGGGACGACGTTTGGGGACTTTATCCCTAATAACCATCGAGCATCTCTTCGATTTTCGAGATCATTAAAGATAATGTCGACGTTTGGGGACTTTATCCCCAGTAACCGTCGGCTTTATCTCGAAAATGGATCCACAACCGAATCAGGAAAATTAAATGCAGCAGTGACAGCTGGCAGGCTGATGGAATCTCCCTGCAGCTCAATGTCCCTGCGACTTAAGATTTGTTCTGCGGCTCAGGATTTTCCTGCGACTCAAGATCCCTCTGCAGTTCGAAAAACTTCCTACGATTTGAAGACTCCCTGCGACTTGACAGATTTTCATGCTTCCTATTCAAAGTATTCCAACTTTGTAATTTAAAAACTTTGAAGGGGGTCTTGTAGAAGCATAAAAAATATGTGGTTCATACGGATTACAAATTACCGCATAGCTACTTTGGGCCAAACAGGTCCGTATGAAGGAAAGCCGCATGACTGGTTCAATGACATATGCGGTCCGTCAACAAACAGCTGCAGAAGGAAGATTTGCGGCCAAGAGGAGCAGTTCGACTGATAAAGCTGACAAGTCCTGACAAAACTGACAAAATGATAGTCCTGACACTTCAACAAAAAAAAGATAAGACGTGAGACGTTGCCCAAAAGTAAGGTTCGTACGCCTTTATGCGGCCAGAAGAGTGTCATCTAAGCCGCATGAACCTTATGCGGCTCAGACTTATGCGACCCCAAAATCTCCAAACTTCATGCAGCCAGGAGTAACTGTGATCCAAGCTGCATGAGCTTTATGCGGCCAAAATACAGATCAAAGACTGAGAAAACTATACAGCTCCCCGTAACAGGACACGTGGCAATCTGACCAAGTCCTTAACTACCCAGATTTGCTGCAACAAAATCCCAACAAATCGACAGATGGCAGCCAAAGAACGGGTCTTCGCGTGCTAATCGGCCACGTGGTCGTAAGCCGTCTATGCGGCTCAACATACATTCTATTATAAATAGCAGGGTGCCACACCCCTGCAAAAGGCTGGCGACCTTCAAGAAAAAAGCAATTTCTTCACGAGCTAGAGACTGCATCAGATAGTCCACAGAGTAAGATAGAGTTGATAGCACTTTCCCGAGCCTCCACCGTCATCCCCCAGAATCAAAACTAAACAATTGTACTTATATTGTTTTTTAGGATTTCTTTCTAGGCTTTCCTTTGTACAAGTGAGTTTGCAACCAATTTTAGTGTTCTGTAATACCTGTCTTTGATTTTTTATGGCAAATACCAACGCTCACACGAAATAATTGCCTCAAATCCGATGTGACACATGAGCGAGGCTGGAGTCACGCTCGCGCAAGACAAGATCATTGTCATTGTGGTTATCAGTGAACAATCAAGTCACTTCCCTTTCATCCAAACATTCATTTATATCAATCCCAATATAGCATCCATCGAAACAATAACTTTTAACACGATCATTATTCATCGAATCAGAGTATCCCTGAGTTATCGTACATCGATTTTTGATATGTCTCAACACCTCGATGATGTACATAACCTGATGATCTTTCTTTTGCAACGAAATTTGAGTCATGCAACTTAATTACCCAATTCGCATCGTTCTATTCTTACTCAAGTCATTGAGCAACATCTATTTTAATTTCTTAGTCGTTCTCGTATCTTTCAACCAACGTTTATGCACACTATCTTCCAATCGTGCTATCTTCGATCTCATCCATGAGTATTTCTCCTTAATTTGAGTTTTACTCCATTCGACTATTCCAAAATCACACGTACAATCTACCAAGTTTTTTCGGCCAAGACATCCATTCGATTAATCGTTCTGAATCATTATTCAACTGTTTCGTAATTTACACTACACATTCACAAATCATCTGAGCGATATCTCGTTTGGGACTCTCAAAAATACGACCATCTAAGTGTTGCTTGTTCTAAGGCTTTGCACGATAACATTACTTGCTGATACACTCGTTGCTACCCGTAAATTCTTAATTTTGCTCGAACAATTTTTAAGACATTCATACACCACTCAGGGTTCGAACCACTCGACTAATCATCGAAACTCATTTTTATTCTTCTTCGAGACTATCGCATACACCACCCGGAGTCAAGTCATTCTACAAATCCTCGAAATAATCATTCGATTCCCAATCGACACATTCGAATATACGTTCGTTCGTTCCTCAACATCTAAGAACCATTCCTCGTATTCATCTTAGCGTTGGTCTGATAGCGTCTCTATTTATATAGACTATAATTCTAACTTATTCTTGTCCGAGCGATAGTCAATCTTGCTCACAAACTCGTTCGCACCAGAAGTTCTAGGTGCGCGATACTCGGCACAACTTAGCCAAAAGGTTGTGTGCATGGCCATCCCGTTCAAACTATACTTCAGTCTCGTACACTCGTTCGCTATTGTCTGCTTAAGGTCATTCAGACATACAGCATATTTACTAACTTTTAGCATGGGTTCCTTCCAACTCAAGTCCGACACAGTTTGGCACAAAGGCCTTCGCATCTCGATTCTTTTTCAACCGAATACTTGTACGAGCTTTTGAAAATATTAGAATTATTGTATGGAACATCCTAAGGGTCAATGAGAGAGAGCGTACACTTTTTTTTATCCATAATCGATCTTTCAAAACTGAGAGAATCGAAATAAAGTTGAAGGACGTAAAGCCGTGCTTTAATACCAATCTGTCACGTCCCGCTTCCGGAGGAGCGATCGTCCTCGCTAAGGCGTGATGCCATACGAGCCTAAGTTGCGCTCGTGCAAGGCCAAGTCCAGAAACGGCTGATTGAATCTAGGCCACAGAGTCGCACAAAGTGTCCCTATTTGCAGCAGAAAGTAAATGAACACAAATTTAAATAACTCAATAGTCTTCATTGATATTCAAAAAGTATTACAAGTGGTGCTAGGCCGAGTTTACAATTTGCTCAATCTCTCTCTCTAAAACATAAAAGGCATGCTAAGGGACTTACAAGATGGAAGGATTCATGATGATGTTCCGATACATTATGTCATGTATATGGTGCTTCGGTTCCTTTGTAACGCTCCAAGGCTCCAGAGTTAGCTCCGCGCCTTAGCAGTTCGAGGGAATTCTCCGTGCCCGATGAGGTTCTCCCGTACCCTGCAAGTAGACTATATAGTTATTAGTATATTATTATCTGGTAGGGAGGCTAGCTCGTCCACTCTCTATCATTACCAAACACGTTTATTTTACTTTTGTGCACCATCTATCATTTACTGTCTTACTAATCTTGCCTTAGGATCAGTTTTCATGGCATATTATTCAAAGTCTATCTCGTATTATCGATTTCAAGTATTGCATAAGAATAACATGCGCAACTTACATACTTACGTACGATCTTTCCTGTCCAAGGTAAACCAAGTTAGCCAATATTATCATACGTAACGACTTAACAAAATTTGCATAAGTATTCAAAAGTGTCAAGGGCGTGTTCCAGCCTCATGTGGATGCCTCAAGTGGACGAAGTAATCGAGTTGTCAAGTATGTTATCATCAAGCTTTGTTAAATGTTCATTCAGTTATTCAATTGTTCAGCCTACTCAACTTGTCAATTTGTGTTATTCTCAAACGTTGTTCAGATATGTTACAGTCAGTAACTTAGCATGTTTAACTTAGTCAGATTACTTATTTCAATGCAAGGTCTCGCACGTAGATAGCCGCAATTGAGCCAACTTAATCTATATACACCGGTCGCTGGCTTTCCAAGCCATTTGGATATTTCCTCTTGGTACCGTGAGTCCCTATCAGCCGACTGGTCGGTACACCTTTGATAGGCCACGTAATACCCGACTTACGCCGCTTGGGTGACCAGACCGTACCCAAGCCGTACGTAGCCCCATTTGATCATTACCTTGGCATCCTTATCCACTTCCTTCACTCGTGCACGAGTTGTCCGCGACCATTTCGTATTGTCTTGCCATTTTTAACTTAACGGGCTGTCTTTGAGCCATGGGCAGTCTTTGAGCCATAGTTGATTTTTGACTAGGTTGTCGGCGGCATCCGTACAGCATGGGTAGTGAGCCCTGTTGCACGTCCCCGTCAAACCTGTCGCTAATCCTTCTTTTCTTTTTTTCATTTATTCATTCTTTTCCTTCTTTCACTTGTTCATTCGTTCATTGATTCATTCACGTATTCATTTATTCGTACATTATGCAACTCCCTGTGCGGGAACCGCCTTGGCGATCCATCGGTCCCGAAGTCTTTCAAAGTTTATAGTACTCTATTCGGAACGACTATGTTGATAGTCTTCCTCTCATTTTAGTGAACCCTTTATTGTTTCATGTCTCAAGTTGTGATGCAATTCTAAGTGGCAAGCATTTCGTTCATATTTGAACGCATAAGTAAATCTACTCGCAATGTAAGCTGTGCGTTTGCATGAGCGTGGAGTGCGGTGCGAGAGTTCGTATATTTTTTAAGTTCTTTTCCATGTTCTATACGAGCATACAAGATGGGATTTTTCCCTTAGCTAGGTGCGTTGAGTCATTTTATTAGCATGCACGGTGTTGTCGCCAAGCGATTCTAGCAATATTGTCCGAATTATTATGTGTCTAGGCTAAACAAAGACATGTTCATCGGAGCCACCCACCTTAGCGATGAACGCATCAGCCAAGCGAGACTTCGAGCGCACCTTTGAAAGTCTAAGTCTGGATTCTTCTGAAGGGCCAAGTCCATTGTCTTTGCCTTAAACGAGTCATTTTGTCGAGCAAGACGGGATTTGAGTCGTTGCACTTGCGTCGTTTGAATCGGCGTTCCGCTAGGGTGGAGCGAGTCATTACAAGTATAGCAATGGATATAGCGACGCATTTGCGACTGTTTTGGATACTTTTTTGCCTATTTTTTGTTACCGGACAGAAGGTTAGTGATAGATGTTATGGTCCCAATATATGAAGTACATATAGGAACGATCCACTTCTTCAACCAATAACGTTCTCCCCATTGACGATTTATGCTGAGATAGGAGCGATCCACTTCTCATTACAAAAATTTATAGAAATAGCGAAGGCTACAACGACGAGATAAGATTCATCGATGAGTGGCGACAAATCAACAACTGAAGGAGAAGAATCTGTTGGTCAAAATCACAAATACAATATTTGTCGCCCTTTCGTTGCTACATCGTCAAAATTTAAATAGCGACATCTAAGCAACGAACCATTTCCGACGCTAAGACACGTAAAATTATCAAATCAGTTCCTTTCCACACTTCCAAAACTGACCCAAATTATTTTGTTTTCTTCCAAAATGACCCTCTTTCTCCCGATCCCTCCTACCGATGCCTTCTTCTTCGGCGGAGAACTCGACCACTGGTGCGCTACAACAGAAGCTTACGGTGCCACCTCCTCCCAACCCCCTCCTCCTTGCACATCATCAGTATCCAATTTTTTAATAAATTTTTTTGATGCATTTATTTGGGATCTTATGCAACTAAAACATTTTTTATGCTTCCTGAAAATCTTATGTAACATCTGGACTTGTTTGTAACCGGAGTTTGAAATGCAGCACTTAATGTCACATCTCGATTTTGTTGAAGCAATATGTTGCACTACCCGTGACGTACAAACCTAAATTGCACTTATACAAGACATAAACGTGCACATTGAATAAAATATTTTCAAAATGAGATTTTACTCCACAAAAATATTGTCTCTTAATTGATAACTTGCAATGGAGACACAAGGCTGTTAATAGCCAATTTCAATGTTAGTCTTGGCTTACAATTTATGACTCAAAAGAAATATGATGTTGCATACATCATATCCCATTTATTAAGAGGAAAACTAAACACCTTCAGAATCTCTAAGCTTCAAAAAGGATAAAATTATTTCTACTGTCTCTGGATGTCTACTTGATTTCCAACACTTGCAAGGGGTATTCACCACGAAAAATCAATGCAAGAATTAACGTTGAGAACTTGTTTTGTATTAATGTAGACAAGTTTGTATTTGTACTCTTTACCGAGCTTTATAATGTAGTAGTCACACAATTACAGAGAATTTGGCAAAGTAATGACTGACCATCTTGTAGTCCTGTGCTATATAACGATCTGATCCGACCTGTAAAGGATGATGATGAGCTTGGAAGAATAAGATCTTCTTATGACTTAATGCTGTCGTCTTTCTTTTTAAGTTTTAATTTGTATGCTCCGACATCCCTTCCTTAAATGGCAATGCACGTTCGATTAATAGCATTCGTAGGGGAAGACGCCAAAGGGGTGTGGGATTGCTCACTGATCCTACGATCTTAGTGGCGATAGCACACAATTTTATTTTTCCTGTAGTGATTGGGCCACACAGGCCACATCTACGAAAGTTGAGGCCTTTGTGGCCTACATATACGTTCAATTCAGCTAGGAGCAGGGATATGTGGTACGATTTTGGCGGTGATGATGGAGCCATAAGTGGGCTATGATTGTTGAATTATTGTCAACTGGCCATGCTCACGACTGTAGTGTTAGCCCAATGCTTGGATCATATTTTTGAATATGGCTAATCAATTAAGTTTAATATTATGATATCAATAGTATTCATGCAATCACTATAGTGTCGATACTTAAACTTAGTATTGTCCTAATGTATCATTAAATGTATCATATTATTTTATTCGCCTAACATGTATCCTTACTGCTTTGTTCGCCTAACATGTAGTCATAAATGTATCATTAGATGCAAATTGCTCGTGTAGTGGACTATCTCATATAACTTCACAAACAAGTGTAAAACATCGTGACACACAACAATAAAAGACTATAGAAGATGTTCAAACTAGATTGGATCCAAATCACACACTACGAGGTCAAACCGGGGGCTTATCCTTGCTCTGGTTCTGTTTTGTGATATACTGCCAGTGCTCTACTTAGGCATAGGACCTTCCAGGACAATCACGCTCACCATAAAATTTATCATAGCAAATTCTCCTGCGTATCGGATTCTGATTATTGGGTATGATTTTTAATTACTAGTGCTTCATGTAGGTGCCTTTTTGTGTCGACTACTTGAGTATTTTATATGTGTGTTAGTTTCTCGATAAAACCCATTTCTCAACCAAAACCAATAATCATATTATAAACGAATGATCCTACGGATCAAAACCATATCATCGAATAAAAGAAAATTAGGAATTTGACAAAAATGACGATGCCTTCCATTGAGCAAGGTGTACTTGTCTACGCACGGACAATGCGACCATTAGATCCAATACCGAGCTCATGCTTGTGTCCACCTCCAGGTTGGTCCGAAGCTACATACTTCGTTCCCTGCCCGATGCTACATACCTCGTGTGTGCATAGAGAATGAGAGAGAAAGAGAAAGATATCCTCACTATTTTTAAGAAAACATACCGAGAGAGAGAGTGAAAATAAGTCATATATATATATATATATATATATATATATATATATATATATATATATATATATATATAGTCCGATCGGTCCGTTCAAGCCCGTGGCTACTGCCACCCAGCCGGCTGAGCAGGGGGGGCTCGATCCCGGGTCTCCCCTGAAGAGAGTCCCCCCACATCCTGTCACTTGTGCTAGAAGCCGTGTATATATAGTCCCACCAGCGGAGCCAAGGCCCCCTCTGCACCATCGGATCGGAAGGCCCGCGTGGGGCCCACACGCGTGTCGCTCGAACCAATGGCCGAGGGCGACAAGGCTCCCGCAGGACACCGTGGAAAGGGCTCTTGATCCGAACCCATATATATATATATATATATATATATATATATATATATATATATATATATATATATCAATTAATGTCGGTCGTTTTATTTAGAATCAACTATCAAATCTTACATGCAACTTCCCTTTTATGCATGGAAAGTTGGATAGTATACCAGTGGTAAACCGCCATTATATTGCTAGTTGGTTTAAATTTAGGAAACCATAAAGTAAAGGGTGTCGTTCTACTTGTGAGCCCTAATCAGGGTACATGGCTATGTCACGGGTTTTTACTAGTCTCCGGGGATATACTAGTTGGCATGATTGATCATAAAAACTATGAAATACTTATTAATTTCACATATCATTAGTATATATAAAAAATCCTATATCGTGTGAGATATTCTCCTATCATAATCAGTGCATGACGATCGAGAAAATTTGACTTTTTTTTACCAAAATGCAAATCCATGAATACGATTTAAGATAGTATCGACGGTCGAGAGCTCGCTCTTCTAGGATCATAATATAATATATCTATACCCCAATACATGTAGAACTCAATCCATCCACCATAATACTAAATTATGCATTATTAAAAAAATCAAAGGAAATACAAAGTACACACGCGTATTTGTATAAAATATTGATACCAGAAGACAATGTTACAAATAAAGTCCTAGTAATATGGAGTTATTCGCATCATCCACATAGAATATTTGCATTTTGTTTCTAACAATGAGATGATAGTACACCTTAATTGCTCAATGTTCTCCCGAATCTTCTGCCATCTCCTTATCCAGTTCACACCATGAATTTATGTTATTAGACATTTCATATTGACGATTGACCCCTTTATTATTTCGTGGACTTTCTATAGGGGTATGGTATATAACCAAATCTTGAGATGAGACATTCTGGACTTCCTTTTCCACCTCTGATCCTGCACGCTTGCCTAGAACACTTTGTTGGGTCTTTTCATTATGACCGATGGGATTAGCATCTCTCTATCATGCCTATCATCACCCCGATGAGGTTTATTGTTCAATAAATTCTTTGTAACATCCTCACAACTTCAATGCATTATACTAAAGGATGTTAAAGAACTTAAATTTCGAGCAAGCAGTGGCACCCACTCATATTCGATTGTTAGTCTATCCTCTCATATTTAGGAAGGAACAATCCAAAAAAAAATTGTTAACGTATTCACATAAACATGAGCATAGGCTAGCCTTTGACACCTTATTGTGGGGATATCAAAGGGTTACCAACTAAGCTAGTCATCTTTATTATCGATGAAGTGCTCTATAATTGCGAAGATAACCACGGGAATTGATTCTAAATATAGATGTTGTTAATCAATCACGCTTAAAATTGGATGCAGTTTTCCATCTACAAAGGACCATCAGTTTATCGTCAAATGTCTACGACCCCCTCCAAGTCTCTCCCAAGATCCTCTAGAAGACTAAATTCAATAAAGTATAAATCATTCTATTGGAAGAATATCTCCATAGTTTCTTTAGGTCGCCACACTTGAGTTGCAATGGCACGAAGTTGCCCATGACTATAGTACTTTTCCAATATTCCACAATTTCAACTAGCTTTTCGCTTGTTATCTCTGTCAACTTCTCGCTATTAACTGAAAAAGGCTCAATGTATTGTAGATCTAGTTCCTCTTGGACGATAACATTTTTGCATAAATCCACCCAACAGACTAGTTGCACCTTCAAAATCCATTGATTTTGGTTGGGGACTTTTGACATACACTTGTCTTCCATTGTTAACACAGAACTTACAGGTTCCGCTTCGATCGATGTTACAAGCTTGTGACTAAGGAGCTCCTTACCCCCTTTGTCCCCCACAACAGTGCTAGTCACTCCCTGGTTAGTACATATTCATTTCAATATTTTTGAGGAGTCTATATATCTTTTTGTTTAAATTAGACTTATCTTTATTAGGATTAGGGTTGTTTAAAAATTAGGCTTTATCTTTATTAGGATTAGGATTAGTTATTTAAATTAAAATTTATCTTTATTAGGATTAATATTTGTCTTAAAATCCTATATAAAGGCCCTTTTATCATTTCATTGTATGAGTCCATTAATAAAATTTTAGGCTTTGTGCTCAAATTGAGAGTTCTTTCTCTACGTCGTGGATTAGAATTCTTCATGGATTTGGAAACCCTCTTGTTTAAGCAAGAGTTATCATGGATTCGAGAAATCTCTGGGTTGAACCCTTTACAGGTAATCCAACAAAGTGTTGAGGCAAAGTTTTGAGGCGCCAATTGACCTTCAGGTATAAAGGTGGTCCAGTTATCTACCTTTGTAGTTTCGATAGTAAATTCTTTTCTTTTTCGTGCTTTCCCCAATATCAGTTGGTCAGAGCATATCGTCCATCTCTGTGATGGCCTAATAAATCTCTCATGAAGAATTTGACAACCTCAAAACCTATGTCAACAACAACTCCGACAAAACTGAAAAGAGGATAGCCTACGTAGAAGCTCAGTTTGGCAAGGTTATAAAAATAACATAATCACATAAAGGATCTAGTGTGAAGATGTGATCAACAGACCTGATCTAGAACTTTCCTTTATTTTTCTTAACCGGCAAGGATAGGTTGGGTCATGCCAATATCCCTTACAATGTCAACCCTTGTCAGAACATGACAGTAATAAGAGCGATGAGGATCGATGTTTTCCTGACCACATAAATGATTACGGAATATGGCAAGGTAACTATGATTATGGAGTATTCAAACTTAAGATGAATCTGCTATCCTTAAATGGAAGACTTCATGTTGTGGATTTCCTTGATTAGTTCACAGAAGTAGAGAGATTCTACGAGAATATAAAAATTCATGAAGAGAAGAAGGTACTCCTGGTGGCTTATTGCCTGAAGGGTGGCACCTCTTCCTGGTGGGAACAACTCCAACATACTCGTGCCCGAGAAGGCCAACCCTCTGTGTAAAGTTGGCGAGAGATGAAATGATATATGATGGGTAGATTTTTACCTCCTGATTATGAGCAAGTCCTCTACTGCAAGTAGCAGCTATGCAATCAAGGATCCGAAAGGTGGATGACTACATTGAAGAGTGTGCCACACAACATCATTGAATCAAACCTCAAATAGGCTACACAATATCTTGGTGGGCTCCCACAAGATGTCTATGATCGTCTTTACCTTCAGGATATCCATTCATTTAATGAGGCTGTTAAACTAGCCGATAGAGCAAACCAATTGAGAGAGCCAAAACTCCTTATGGCCAAGGATACACATCAGAAGTATTAGAAGCATCAAACCAACAATCATCCCTTCCGGTACCAACATATGGCGATAACAAAGCCGAGGGACCTGTAGATCCTGACCATACCTCAATGGCAATACCTCCTAAGGTACCAGCTCCCCCACCATCTCAATAATTAAAAAAAACCTTATACCAAGCCAAAGGGAAATAAGTGCTACCATTGTGGCGAACTAGGACATTTGTCCAACGAGTCCCCATATACTACAACTAGGCCTGGTCGAAATTGATGATAAGGAAAACAGAAAAGAAAGTAGTCAAGAGGAGCCAATAGTTTCTGAAGATGAAGGTGAACAACCACTACCAAAATAAGATATATTAGCGACACCTAAAAATATCGCTAAAATGTATAAAAATGTCGCAATTAAATATTAGCGACGAACTTAGCGACGAAATACTTTATCATGTATTTCGTGGTCGTTAACACACTAAACGTCGCTATTGGTCACTATTGCAACGTATGGTAGCGACGTCAGCACGTCACTATTTTTTTAGTGGATAGCGACGTTTAGCGACTAGGAGTCACTAATCAGCAACGTACATTTCGTAGCTAAACGTCACCAACAATTTAGTAGTTAGCGACGTTATTTGCGACATTTTGTGACTAGGTTGCTCACATGGCAAAATTTGCCATGTCAGCCAGTTAGCGACATATAGAGACTGTTTGCAACATTCATGATACAGAATAGCGACGTTCTGATACACGTTTAGCGACGTCTGCCCTTGTCGCTAGACGTTGCTGAACGTCGCTAAACTTCAAAAAAATAAAATATATAATTTTGTTTGCTTGTTTTCCATCTAGAAACTACTTGCAGTTTAAATTATATAAATAGTAAATCCGGAGCAACCCTCTATAAAAATTCTTGGGTTCGCTAGACCCCTTCGGTGGAACACTCAACACCGTTAAATAAATATAAAGAGAAATAATGAAATGCACTACATAATCAAATAAATAGAATCAAACGAAAAAAATGATATAAGATAGCTGGATGAAGACAAATCCACTACCAAACAGCTTTAAAAAGAGTTATGTCTAATAATGTTTCAACAATGGGTCAACATAACACATACTGTCACTAAATATATAAAGTAAATACATAAAGACCCAAGAATGGGTCAGCAAACCACAACACAACACATAATAATATGTCCAATAAAGGACAACGACTGG
Organism: Iris pallida; assembly: GCA_029216955.1. Classification (NCBI taxonomy): domain Eukaryota; kingdom Viridiplantae; phylum Streptophyta; class Magnoliopsida; order Asparagales; family Iridaceae; genus Iris; species Iris pallida. The sequence goes on from JANAVB010007600.1 coordinate 13,568,130, forward strand.
TCAGGAGAAGGAGGAGGAGAAATACGACCTTGCATCTGGGACATCATGAACCTATACTGCTCTAGTGTAAGCGTCACCAGTGACGACTCATCAATAGAAACAGGAGGAGGAGGCAGTAGAACCGATGTAGTCGGTGTCGATGCCGACACACGATCAGAAAGCGTCTGCCCCATGGCTAGCAGTCTAGAGTTGTATGAATCCATAACAGCCGTCAGCCTCAAAAGTTGGTCGTCCATGGCCACCTGCGTCCCCTGCACCACCAGAATGGCATGATCCGTCCTTTCGTTCATCTCCCTCGTAGTCCCCAACGTCTCCCTTTTGGTGCGTTCGTGTAACCCCACTTTTCCAGTTTCATGAATTTTTGAACTATTTCTAATATTTTGATTAAAAAATTCAAGTTGTTTAATATTTATAATTCCTAATATTATTTTAAATTATTTTATTATTAGTTCTTGGGAATAACTAAATTGGAGTATTGTCCAAGTTTCCAACTAAATAGTATTTCTCAAGATTCTAACAACCTGGTAACAAACTTTCTAACAACCTTATCTTTCCCTAACAACTTTTGGGTGTTTTATGTAAATGATAATTGGGAGGGGGACCTAATTGCTAAAGTTCCATTTCCTTTCCTTTTCTATTTAAATAAAGAAGAGGAGAGAGAAATGGTTTCATTCTCACTCAAAATTCTCAGAGCTCGAGAGCTCTCTCCACCATTTTTTCCCAATCCGTTCCCTAACCCTAACCTTAACCCTAACTTTGTCGGCGACGGCCATGGCCGATGGCGACCCTTATCCTGGCGGTGGTAGCGGCTAGGCGTTCATCCTCCATGGAGACGACGAAGTCTTGAGCGGCTCACGATGACCACCACTTCGACGCTGACGGTGGAGCCATCTCCTCACGGCGGCTAGACACTGCCCAGGCGGCGCAAGCAACCTTCTCAACAGTGGTGGCGATGGGACTTATTTCTCCGGCGATCTTCCTTGGGCGATGGTGGTTTGGTGACCGACAAGGCCGAGCTTCTCCGACATCAGCGGCTAGGCAACATCATCGGCTTCGGCGATCTTTCTCTTTCGAAGAGTCAGAGCTTGGGGATCGACAACGACGACTCAGTGAGTTTTGGTCAGGTCTTCCTTGTTAGTCCCGGGGGCTTGATCACAGATGAAAACTAATGCAATCGAGATCTGAGATGTCACACAAAACTTTGTGATGATCAAACTCAAGATCTACGAATAAAACTAAATAGCCAAATTACAATATGAAGGAGAAAAATAGCAAAGAGAAGATCTCTTGTTCTTCCTTGCAAACGTGTTGCAATTGGGACAGAACAAGTTACAACAAAACTAGAGAGAGATGAGAAGAAGAACAATGCTGGGGTGTCAAAACACCGTTGCTCAAAGCAAGATTCGCCCCACACGATCTGCTTCCAGGAACCAGCAAGTTGAAGAACTTGTAGAACGCTCGAAGTCACCTCTGTTCAGACTCCTCGGATGGACTTGCAATGGCGGCAGCAACTCTCTCTCTCTTTCTTCTTTTCTGACTTCTAATTTTCGTAGTACTCATAAAGGAGGCCGGAAGAGAGTATTTATAGAGAGAGGGTGGAAACCCTAGCCGCCTCTTCAGTTATGGAAAGATTGAATCAAATCACAAAAAGATAGCAACAAATTAATTCTAATCCCACAAAGATAGGAACTGAATTAATTCAAATCCCACAAAGATAGTAACAAAATTAATTCAAATCCCACAAAGATAGGATCTAAATTAATCGCATTGATTCACCCTTTCCATAACAGATTTGAAATCTGCACAGTCAGCGTAGCCCTCCATGCGGCAGCAGCAGCAGCAGCCTGGCCGCATGGACCGCTTGGACCGCATGGATCGCATGAGCCGCATGGACCGCATGGACCGCATGGGCCGCATGGGCCACATGGGCCGCATGAGCCGTATGAACCGCATGGCCGCATGGACCGCATGGACCGCATGAGCCGCATGGGCCGCATGGGCCGCATGAGCCGCATGAGCCGCATGAACCGCATGGCCGCATGAGGCCGCATATGAGCCGCATGCCGCATAAGACCGCATGGCCGTATATGAGCCGCATAAAGACCGCATGACTGCTGACGTGCTAAGTGCAAAGTGCGCCAACAAAATGTCACATTACGCCTCATGAGCCCATGAGCCCGAGTCCGAGTCCGAGTCCGAGTCCGAGTCGCTAAGCCCCTTTGGGGCTTAGCTCCAAGTGGAATTAATCCAAGAGAATGACAAAAGCATTAATGCTTAATCCTTGGAGCCTTATTCTTACCTCCTAGTAAAATCACCCACATGGTTCCCTCCTTAGGGTCACCACCCCATGTGCATCTCTCAACAACACACCCAAGTATATATGTTGAGATAACTCATGGTGCATTTCCGATGTGGGACTAAAATTTACAAGGCATGTTGAGAGCAAGCTCTCTTCATGTAAAAAAAGCACCAAAGAAAGCACCAACAATCTCCCACATATCACAACATATATATGTGTCCAGGGTGGAGCGTTCTCCACAGTAACTGTCCATTTTGCATTAGGATAGATGTCGCTGACGACTTGAATCTTCCCGCATGGGTTAAATAACAATGTGATACAAGAATGGACTACGCCTTGAATTCTGCACCACAATTGTAATTCTTCCCACTCACACAGTGTAGTTACGTGTGCTTCTGGCTGCACATTAAAGGCCCTGTGCCAGCCTGGTTTCAGTGTATAATTTTGGGCGTCTACAAGTTTACCCTCAAGAGACGGCCTGATATCTCTTTCCATACACTATAGGTGAGTTCTTTATTAAAGAGATATGGCATGAAGTCTTGCGCTTCCTTGCGGTGCTACGCCGCTATGACATGGCCTGAAGCCGAGGCATTACCCCTACCTGGGAACCTCATCGTAGTGTCATACTACTGTAGCATGAGGTCACAAGCCTCTTTGTAGTTCCAAACTACCCAGCATGAAGCCTAAGGCTTCCTTGCGGTGTTACGCCGCAACGACATGGCTTGCAATGCCGAGGCTTTACCCCTACCTGGGTACCTCATCGTGGTGTCGTGCCACTGTAACATGGGATCATCCTCCCCTTTGTAGTGCTGTCTACAACTCTTTAATTACGTCATACAGCATTAGGCTACCTGCCTATTTGTGGTGCTACGCCGCTATGACTTGGCTTGCAAAGCCGAGGCATTACCCCTACCTGGGAACCTCATGGTGGAGTCATCCCACTGTAGCATGGAGTTTCACTCCTTGTAGTGCTGCTCTACCGTGCTTCCTGTAAAGCACACCAGACATTCACTCTGCCTGAGAACTCATTAAGGCGTTTAAGCCAACCTTCCACAGGATTTGTTTTTCTGCAGAAAAATACATAGTAGACAACAGTGGTTATGGGTCCGTATCCCTTCCATGTTCCAGAGAACAAGTACCCACTGTTACCTGATAGTTTTCCAGTCAGTGATCTTCCTTTGAACCAAAAGTTAGATGCCTAGTAGATTTCTCTTTGAACTAATAGCATAAAACTTTATGGTAGGATTACAAAGACACACTATCAGAATGCCTTTAAGCCCATTTTACAAGCTGTGTCATCGACCAACTGGCGCTTGAGGCCCTTTGTGAACGGATCTGCCAGGTTCTCCTGACTCCGAACATCAACCACTGCAATTACACCTCTTTTGATAAGATCGTGTACTGCCCTGTGCTTCAACCGCACAGTCCTCTTCTTCCCGTTGAAGAGGTCATTTGATTCTACCGCCGCAGTCGTCTGGTTGTCACAGTATATCGGTATCGCCGGTATCTGAGCTCCAACCACTGGAAGATCATACATGAGATCCCGAAGCCATTCTGCTTCATCTGCTGCAGTTTTGAGTACATAGAATTCAGATTCCATGGAGGAACGAGAGAGTATTGTCTGCTTCTTCGACTTCCACGATATAGCAGCTCCATCCAAGGAAAAAACATATCCACCTGTGGATCTCTCGCTTTCCGCTTCTGAACACCAGCTAGCATCACTGAAGCCTTCCACTACTGTCGGATACCCGTTGTAGTGCAGTGCATATGTCTGAGTCTTCTTGAGATATCTTATAACCCATTTCACAGCTTTCCAGTGCTCAATGCCTGGATTGCTCGTGAAACGACTCAGCATTCCCACAGCGAAAGCTATGTCAGACCTTGTGGCAGTAGTAGCATACATCAAACTCCCGATTACGCTTGCATACTCCAGCTGCCTGACGCTTTCCCTCGAGTTTGGCTTCAGCTTCTGATCACACCTGTATGGCGTATCGATCCCTGGAAGATCCTTATACCCATAGCGTGTGAGCATCTTCTCAATATAGTGAGATTGTGACAGCGCTACTCCAGTGTCTGTCCGGATGATCTTTATGCCCAAGATGACATCTGCATCCCCCAAGTCCTTCATACTGAACTTGGTTGAGAGGAACTTCTTTGTCTCTGTGACACAGCCTATATCCGTACCTAGGATTAGCATGTCGTCCACGTACAGACAAACGATGACTCCTCTTCCATCAGCGAACTTTGTGTAAACACATTTGTCTGTCTCGCTGACTCTGTAGCCGTTTGACCTAATAACTTTGTCAAACTTCTCATGCCACATCTTGGGAGCTTGCTTCAAACCATATAATGATTTCACCAACTTGCAGACTTTGTCTTCAAGACCTTTGACGACAAATCCATCTGGCTGTTGCATGTAAATCTCTTCGGTCAGCTCCCCATTCAGGAACGCTGTCTTTACATCCATCTGATGTATCACCAACTTATGTATAGCTGCTAGAGCGATTAACATCCTGATGGTGGTCATCCGAGCTACTGGAGCGTACGTGTCGAAGTAGTCTATCCTCTGTTTTTGAGAAAATCCCTTGGCGACCAGCCTGGCCTTGAACTTGTTAATAGTTCCATCTGCCTTCATCTTCTTCTTGAAGATCCATTTACATCCAATAGGCTTTTCTCCTTCAGGTAGATCTACCAACACCCATGTGTTATTGGAGGTGATAGAGTCAAACTCGTCATTCACTGCCTCCTTCCAGAAGATAGCATCTCTGGTCTTCATCGCCTCATCATAGGTAAGCGGATCTGCTTCCACATGATAGGTGACAAAGTCATCTCCGAAATCTTTCGGTCTCCTCGCTCGCTTAGCTGACGGCTCTGCGAGTTCTGGTACAAGAGTTGTTTCATCAACAACAGCTTCTTCTTGGACTACTGGCTCGTATGAGATTTCAGTCTCATTTGCGCCTACATCATTTTCCGGAATGTCCGAAAGAACAATGTTTTTGTCTTTAGCAAACTTGTCTTCAAAGTATTCAGCATCGCGAGATTCGATGATATGATTTGATTCAATATCAAGAAATCTCCGAGCATCACTCTTCTCGGCATACCCCAAGAAGATCGCCTTCGTAGTCCTTGTCCCCAGCTTCTGAATCTTCAGATCTGGAAGCTTCACATACGCCAGACACCCCCACACTCGAATGACATTCAAGTTTGGTCTGACTTTGAACCAGAGTTCATGAGGAGTTACTTCCGAAGTTGCATATGGCACTCTATTCAGAATGAAAGTGGCCGTTAATACAGCTTCTCCCCAGTAGCATTTTGGAAGACCTGCAGTGAGCAGCATAGAATTTATCATTTCTGTTAATATTCGGTTCTTCCTCTCTGCTACTCCGTTGGATTGAGGAGAATATGGAGCAGTAGTCTAGCATATGATTCCATGTTCTTTGTAGAACGATGTAAATTTATGAGACCTGTACTCCCCACCTCGATCACTTCTCAACCTCTTGAGTTGTTGTCCGGTCTGCCGTTCAGCTTCGGCCCTAAATTCTCTGAACTTTTCGAAAGCTTCGTCTTTGGACTTGAGCAAGTAGACGAACGCGTATTTTGAGAAGTCATCGATGAAGGTTATGAAATACTTTATCCCGGCCTTCGTGGAGAAATGTTTGAAGTCACAGATATCGGAGTGCACCAACTCTAGAAGATCTGTGCTTCGATTGACCCGATGAAAGGGTTTCCTTGTGATCTTCGTCTGAGCACACACTTCACACTTCTCCACCTTACCCCCACATTTGGAGATAAGTCCTAGACTAGATATTTTGTTGATTCTTTTACTATGAACATGTCCTAGTCTCTTATGCCACAACTCAAGAGAATAATCAGAAAATGCAACTGCATTAATGTCATCAAACTGGTTGACAAGCTGAATTTTAAACATTCCTTCAGTTTGATAAGCCTTCCCGAAGTATGTTCCTTTCTTGGACATAACCATCTGACCAGCGTTGATGTCCATCCTCAAGCCTGCGTTGCAGAGCAGGCTCCCAGGGATTAGGTTCTTGGCAATCGCAGGAACATGCTTCACTCCTTGAAGCGTCAGAGTGTTCCCAGAAGTGAGTTTCAGCTCCACAGTCCCAATCCCCAGAACTTCAGCTTGGGCCTGGTTCGCCATGACAACCTTTTCAGATATTGGCTGGTACGTGACGAACCATTCCTTGCCAGAACAGACATGGTAAGTCGTACCAGTGTCTATCCACCAGTCAGAGTCAACCCCCACAGTTGTGACCTGTCCGATCATAGCAACAATGTTAGAAACCAATGAAACCTTATTAGGCTCACCTTTCTCTGATTGTTTAGGCTTAGATCTGTATTCACTCTTGTAGTGGCCTTTCTTGCCACAATTGTAACAAGTCACGTGGGACTTATTCTTCTGTTGCTTGAAAGAAGGACCCTTCACTTTTAGATTAGTGAAGTCCTTCTTCTTGGGATAAGAAGCCGCCTGCTTCCCCTTTGAATTTCTCGTTTGCACAAGATTGGCTTTAGCCAACTGTTTGGACAGAGTGTCCACCTTCTGTTGGGAACGCATCTCGTCCTCAACATGGATCTCTTGCAGTAGATCTCCCAAGCTAATGTCTAGCTTCTTTCTGTGCATCCTTGCATAGAAGGTACTCCATCCAGCAGGAAGTTTTGAGACGATCCCTCCGACGACAAACTTGTCGGGAAGGGACATCTCTTCGTCTTCCAGTTTCTGACGCAGCTTCAGAAATTCTTTCACCTGTGGCAGCATGGACTTTTCGTCCTCAAAGAGCAATTTGTGATATTTTTCAACCACAAACATTTTGCTCCTGTTCTTGTCTTCTTCATACAGATTTTCCACAGACTCCCATATGTCTCTGGCAAGTTCCTTCTTCGAGTAGGATTCTGCCAGGGAGTCCTCCATAGTATTCAGGATGATAAGCCTGCAGATGCTATTTTCCCTTCTCCATTTGGCCTGGAGTTTGGTAGCCATGTTGATGGCGGCAGTAGATCCAGTGTCTGGAACAGAGGGTTCTTCCTCCAACAGAACATGATCAACGTCTTTCAGTTGAAGAGTTAGGTACACCTTTCTCTTCCAGACTTGATAGTGCTCTCCATCGAACTTTTCTAACTTGCAGAAGTCCGATTGGAGGAGCAAAGCATTAATATTTTCCATCTATACGGATCTTGCTTTGAGATTGTTAGTCCCGGGGGCTTGATCACAGATGAAAACTAATGCAATCGAGATCTGAGATGTCACACAAAACTTTGTGATGATCAAACTCAAGATCTACGAATAAAACTAAATAGCCAAATTACAATATGAAGGAGAAAAATAGTAAAGAGAAGATCTCTTGTTCTTTCTTGCAAACGTGTTGCAATTGGGACAGAACAAGTTACAACAAAACTAGAGAGAGATGAGAAGAAGAACAATGCTGGGGTGTCAAAACACCGTTGCTCAAAGCAAGATTCGCCCCACACGATCTGCTTCCAGGAACCAGCAAGTTGAAGAACTTGTGGAACGCTCGAAGTCACCTCTGTTCAGACTCCTCGGATGGACTTGCAATGGCGGCAGCAACTCTCTCTCTCTCTTTCTCCTTTTCTGACTTCTAATTTTCGTAGTACTCATAAAGGAGGCCGAAAGAGAGTATTTATAGATAGAGGGTGGAAACCCTAGCCGCCTCTTCAGTTATGGAAAGATTGAATCAAATCACAAAAAGATAGCAACGAATTAATTCTAATCCCACAAAGATAGGAACTGAATTAATTCAAATCCCACAAAGATAGTAACGAAATTAATTCAAATCCCACAAAGATAGGATCTGAATTAATCGCATTGATTCACCCTTTCCATAACAGATTTGAAATCTGCACAGTCAGCGTAGCCCTCCATGCGGCAGCAGCAGCAGCAGCCTGGCCGCATGGACCGCTTGGGCCGCATGGACCGCATGAGCCGTATGGACTGCATGGACCGCATGGGCCGCATGGGCCACATGGGCCGCATGAGCCGCATGAACCGCATGGCCGTATGGACCGCATGGACCGCATGAGCCGCATGGGCCGCATGGGCCGCATGAGCCGCATGAGCTGCATGAACCGCATGGCCGCATGAGGCCGCATATGAGCCGCATGCCGCATAAGACCGCATGGCCGTATATGAGCCGCATAAAGACCGCATGACTGCTGACGTGCTAAGTGCAAAGTGCGCCAACAAAATGCCACATTACGCCTCATGAGCCCATGAGCCCGAGTCCGAGTCCGAGTCCGAGTCCGAGTCGCTAAGCCCCTTTGGGGCTTAGCTCCAAGTGGAATTAATCCAAGAGAATGACAAAAGCATTAATGCTTAATCCTTGGAGCCTTATTCTTACCTCCTAGTAAAATTACCCACATGGTTCCCTCCTTAGGGTCACCACCCCATGTGCATCTCTCAACAACACACCCAAGTATATATGTTGAGATAACTCATGGTGCATTTTCGATGTGGGACTAAAATTTACAAGGCATGTTGAGAGCAAGCTCTCTTCATGTAAAGAAAGCACCAAAGAAAGCACCAACATCCCTTTCTCCTTTGAATGTTTCTTGAATTGGTCGATCGATCGGGTAAATGATCGATAATTTTTTTAGATTATTGATTCGATTTTGAAGTTCTTTGAATTGAGTTCAGTCCTGTTCTTCATTCATGAATCAATCCCTCATTTTGAATCAGTTTCCGATCTGTACGCCAGGTATTCGTCGATTTTCCTCTAAGAAAGTGTTGAGCAATTTTGAGCACGAAACTGTGTCCGACTCCTTGGCACGTGTCCTTGTTTCGAATTGCTTCTTCTCTTCAGATGATTTCCATCCTTCTAGTTATTATAGAGTTTGCTATAATTTGTTGACTGGTGTTGGCCGATTGATTAGTTGTCCTTTCTTTTATTGTTAATTGTTTGTGATGAGCAGTTCTTTAGCTCCGAGTTGGATTGGATTTTGTTTTAGTTGATTGTGATTATGAAATCAAGGTATTCTTGAGTTTTGAAGTTCTTCATGATTTTTTTTTGAATTGGATTTTTTGTGTTCTTTCCCTGATCTTTCGAGCGGAAACTGTTTGACGAATTGATGTAGAGGACATGGGATCTGAAGTTGTGTCCGAGTTTAGAACTCGTGCCCTCAATTTTAGGGTGTAATTCCTTCAGGTAACCCTTTTCTCCCTCTGGTTACTTGTATTGAAGTCTATTTCGAATTTGAGTTTGTCTTGGTGTATCCAGTGGCGTGTCCAAGTGAGGTCGTGGCCGTGGGTGCGGATCAGTGGTATGGCGTGTGTCGACTGTAGCAGTATACGGAGTGCATTTCCAAGACTGGTTCGTATCAAAGTTAGGATTGTGCCAGTGTGAAGTATTACAGGGGGAATGAAATACAGTTGGCGATTGGAGAGACTAATTGAATAAAGTTTCATTGTTAATTTGGTTTATATTTGTTTGGATTAAGTTTGTATATATATATTTTCTGAGATTTGGTGTTATATTATATTTTCTTTGCTTGATATGGTTTCCTATTTGATTGAGTTTGAAATCCCAGTGGTGTATTTAATCTACAGGGAAGAACTCACAAATTGAATCTGGATTGAGTCCTTGTTTTTCCAAATTCTGGATCCTAAGTAGCCGTTGGGCTAAACAAAGCCAATGGGGGGATGCTATTCGATTACATTATGATTCGAATGGGTTAATTCAAAGATCCAGGTTGTATAATTCAAAGCTTTGTGGACCTCTGTTTTGTAGTAGATTGGATTAGAGCATGACTGTTGGCTTAGGAAAATGAGTATGAAGTTTTGCTATTAAGTTGAGGATGGGTTATGTTCTAATTCCTTAGCAAATTCAAGCTGAGTTCTGTCCTTGCTTGGACCATTTCTGGACCTGTGATGGGTTTGTATGTGGAACTATAGGATTGAGATTGGGCTTTTGTGAGCTAACCTGTGTATATTGTTAAATTGGGTTGTCTGTGGTTGGTGCTACTGAGCTTGGGATTCTTATAAACTGAAGCTCTATATAAGCTGCAAAGCTTTGGGTTGGGTTGCCTAAATGTTCAGTTCTCTATATATCTTACTGTTATAAGTGTGTGTCAAAGGGTTGCGTCTTGTGGTTGTAGCGTGTTGGACAAATAAATTAAGAATGAAGTTGCTCGGGAAAGTAGGTGTGGATTATATGTTTAGCTATTACAAAGTTGGGTCCTTGCTAAGTCCATTACTAGACTTGTTTGGAGTCAAAGCAATAAGTTGTTGGTGTATAAGGGAAATGGGTCATGGATGTTCCTGTTGATGTTACATAATTAATGTTATGATAAGATCATTGTGATCAATCCATCTCTAGTTGGTATTGATCTAAATGGGTTTAATATTCCTCCTTATTTAGCATTTCAAATAGGATAACTGGTTATATATATCATCAAGTTGATGTCAAGACTTAGCTAGAAAATTAAGTTAACAATATAACCAATGATGAATTGTACTTAACCAATTTGTACCTACTAGCAGGAGGACATACAGCTTTTCTGCCTATTCCTGATCACCCTGAGCAAGGCAAGTACTATTCTATGATTTTTGTGCATTTACATATCTTGTACTTTCTTGTGACATGTCATGACATGATATCATGTACTCTCGTACTTTTCTGTTCTTGTACTTACTTGTGTCGGGAGGGAAAATACACTAGCTATGTGACCAAACTCCAGTTCCTATATTCATGTAGATAGCTTAGGCCTCGCACCGTGCACGCGGGTCCTAAGCCGTACCGATATTCATGTACTCCTGTACATGCTCTTGTACTCACCCCAACCGGTCACATAGGCTAGTTGTATTTCAAACATTGTGCACATGTCATGTCTTGTACTTCAGGTTCATGGTTACATTCCTGTACTTTATTTTCTGTACTTTACATTCCTGTACTTTCCTGTTCATTTCCTGTATTTCATATCTCGTGTTCTCCTATACTCATTTCCATATCATGATGTTCTTGTTCATTACCTAGAACTGTACTTTGCTCTGCTCCTGATTGGATATGTTGCAGGTATACTTGCAGGATATCATTCTAACATATGGATCAGAGCCCGGGATCTTAGCTGAGCTGGATGGAGACATGATTTAGCTAGAGGTTTCAGGTTTAGACTATTTAGCTTTACTTCTAGATACTATTTTTTTTAGAGTTCATAGTATATTTTTTTATTTCTGATGACTCTGGTACCTTTATGTTATACGGATTTATGGATTATGGTGATCTTATCTTTCTGGGAACGTTATATAGATGCTGTGATTATGCACATTCATGTTTATCTAGTTAGTTTTTCCTAGATTGGTACAGCTTACTTCGTCGTGTCTAACGACGAAGGCTGGACGTGTCCGACTCGTGTCCGATTATTCGGGAGCGGGTCGTAACATATTTTTAGTGGTGGCCCTTGCAGGTCTGTCCTAATAGTACCTAGGTATTAGAGTACTATTGGAGGACTTGATTTAAACTAGGGAAACTTGATCACCGCATAGGAAATCGGATACAATGGGTATATTAATATTCTATAAACACTTGTTGTTTTTAGGTCTAGGTTATTTTAACAGTTTTTTATTTTTCAGATAGTCCAAAGGCACACGACATCGAAATAATTGATCTACCTACACTTGGGGGTTTCGAGCTTCCACTACCTTCTATCACCCTACTATCCCCATGGGTAGTACGCAGTTGACAGAGATGTTTGAAGAGTTCCTAGACACCAGAGGGAGCAGGCTATCCCTTTTCCAAGCTAGACTGGTGGATACATCCTCCGAGCCAGAAAGGACTTCTGATTTTCAGACTCTCGGATCCTTGGACTTCTCCGATACCGAGCGCATATCTTGCACCAAAGAACAGATCAAGAACGTGGAGCCGCCACTAAAGACCATCCAAGTCTCCGAGGACCCGACTCCTCTGAAGATTGGAGCCACTAGCAAAGAGATCCAGAATATAGCACAGACAATAGAACGAGACCGGAAGCTGAAGCCCAGGAGAGACATGAAGACTTATGACGAAGACAACAACTAGCCTGGACCCGCAAAGCATCGTAACTCAGATCACGCTTCTTCAGTCACATCATCAGTTACATCATTAGAGGCAGATTTAGGCCCACAATCACTGAATAAAGGATTGTCAGCAAGTCGCAGATCATAATGATTGAGGAGCATCATGATCTCAGCAACCATATATCCCTGTCAGAGTCCCTGCATTTCAGTCACCTCAGCGGGAGATCCAGATTCAGATTCAGTCGATGATCATTTGTAATTTTTGCTGTCGCCCAGGACATCACCATAAAGAGTGCCACAAGAGACGGAGGCTATGCCTGCACTGCGGATCGCCTACTCACCAAGTCAAAGATTGCCCGGAGATCGCTGACCACACTGTCCAAGGACGAACACGAGGAGCAACAGGACTACAGCAAGGGGATCGGCCTCTCTAGATTCAGCAACCACATGGAGCACTATCACAGAGACCAGCCTACGTCAGGACAGCTGAAAACGTTGAAGAGATTCCAGTCCAGGAAGAATGCTGCAGACAGACCGAAGACCGAAGGTTTCTTTTATATGGTTGGAGAAAACCATGTATCTTGATTCGCAATCCAGTCTTTCCTTAAATTCCTCTTAGCACCTAGATCATTTTTGAAACTTCTTGTTGTCTATTTTAAAATCTTAGTTGATATTCAAAATTTATTTCGAGATATTGTTTCCTAATTGGTAAACTTATTTCAGATCCACAATTCGATAATTATTTGAAATCTACTATTCGATACTGTTTGCATATTTCATGATTTTGCTTCCCAGTGTTGGCTCGTAATTATAAATTTTGTTCCCTCATCAAACCTGTTCCTCATTCGAAACCTTGTTTGAGCTTCATCCTATTTAGGACATTGTTGAGGATTCCTTTGAAGGTTTTGAAGATTTTGTTTCCTATTCGTGGCTCGTCTCCTATTTGAGAAATTATTCTGTCCGTGACTTTGTTTCGACCTTGTTTACCCATTGATTTTTCTATCCATGAATAGATTCCATTCGAGATTTTGAGATCCTGTTTCCTATTTCAGGACCTTGCTTTCGTTCGAGGTTTTGTTATCTATTTAAAATTTTGTTGTTATTCGAGACCTTATTGAACTTTGTTTCCGATACGAAAATTGTTTCTTACTTTGAGATTTTATTTCTATTCTGTACTCTACTTTCTGTTTATCATCCAGGACTTTGTTATCTATTCGGGATTTGCTCCCTATATTGAGGTTGTTTGCTATTTGAGATTTCGGTTACTATCGAAACTTCGTTCCCTGTTCAAGAATTAAAATCTCCTTGTTGTCCTTTTAGTACTCACTACTCCTTGATAGGATCCCTTGTTGCTTCTTAGTACCTATAAACCCTTTATTTCTAAAAGACGGATAACATCACCTTTTTGACTACCGGAACTCATTTTAAAATTTCTATGGATAAGATCGAGAGACTATTCGATGACCTACTAGGGCGTGGCAGTTACGCACTGCGGCATTATCTGGATTATGGAGACTGAGGGCTCACTGCAGCCAGCAGCGCACTGGCGAGGCAGGAACTCTAAGTTGAAGTGATTTTAGACATTCATGGGTTTTCGGGTGCTATTGAAACTTTGTCCTAAATTCTTCATATATTAATCTCTTGGGTTGCTTCGTTGATATTTATTAAAAAATAGATAAAGTTGATAGAATATTCGGTAACGTATCGTTATTTGAGTCACGGAACCGAAAATTTACTGCAGCCAGATATACACTGGCGGGGCAGGGATTCTAAGTAAAGTGACTTCCAATATCTATATGTTCTCGGATATCATAGAGACTATATTCAATTTTCATATGATTATTAATTTTTCAAAAATCACAAATCCTTGCATGTTCACCTTGATTTGATACTAATACCTTCTGGGTAGTTTCCATACGTTTTCTCAATCAACCCTTGTAATTATTTTTCTTGCATTTTGTCGTGGGATCATTTGATCTTTTTACCTTGCTAGATTTTGATTCTGTTTCACTAGAACTTATCTTGCGATAGTGTTTTGGCTAAATTTCGATTTTAATAATGCTTATCAAATCATGACTTGTCTATCTTGTTCTAGCCAATTGTGCAAAACTTTCGAGTTTGATCGTGTTTCGAAGATCGTGCCTTCATGGTTTTATGTTTCTAAGTCGTAATTAAAACTTCATTCCACCTCGTGCTTATTGGATTTTTGATCATTTTATATCTTGTCATGTCAATTTTCTGCCTGAAATTTTGTGCTTGGTCTTAAACTAATTTCATTTCGTTTCATGCCTGACAAATTTTGATCATCATCAATTGTGCCCTTGTATCCACTTATTTTGTCAGGATATTCAAATCTTCATACCGGTCATTGACCGTATTCACAGTCATGCCTAATTAATCTTAAAACCTTGTGTCATTTTCTGTACCGTGTTTTACCTTTGAATTTCGAGGACAAAATTTTTGTAGGGGGGTAGATTTGTAACCCCACTTTTCCAGTTTCATGAATTTTTGAACTATTTCTAATATTTTCATTAAACAATGTTCAAGTTGTTTAATATTTAATATTATTTTAAATTATTTTATCATTAGTTCTTGGGAATAACTAAATTGGAGTATTGTCCAAGTTTTCAACTAATTAGTGTTTCTCAAGATTCTAACAGCCTGGTAACAAACTTTCTAACAACCTTATCCTTCCCTAACAACTTTTGGGTGTTTTATGTAAATAATAATTGGGAGGGGGACCTGATTGCTAAAGATCTATTTTCTTTCCTTTTCTATTTAAATAAAGAAGAGGAGAGAGAAATGGTTTCATTCTCACTCAAAATTCTCAGAGCTCGAGAACTCTCTCCACCATTTTTCCCCAATTCATTCCCTAACCCTAACCCTAACTTTGCCGGCGACGGCCGTGGCCGATGGCGACCCTCAGCCCGGCAGTGGTAGCGGCTAGGCGTTCATTCTCCATGGAGACGGTGAAGTCTTGAGCGGCTCACGGCGACCACCACTTCGACGCTGACGGTGGAGCCATCTCCTCACGGCGGCTAGACGCTGCCCAGGCGGCGTACGTAACCTTCTCAACAGTGGTGGGGATGGGACTTGTTTCTCCGACGATCTTCCTTGGACGATGGTGGTTTGGTGACCGGCAAGGCCGAGCTTCTCCGACATCAGCGGCTAGGCAACATCATCGGCTTCGGCGATCTTTCTCTTTCGAAGAGTCGGAGCTTGGGGATCGACAACGACGACTCGGTGAGTTTTGGTCTGGTCTCCCTTTCTCCTTCGAATGTTTCTTGAATTGGTCGATCGATCGGGTTAATGATCGATAATCTTCATATTATTGATTCGATTTTGAAGTTCTTTGAATTGAGTTCATTCCTGTTCTTGATTCATGAATCAATCCCTCATTTTGAATCAATTTTCGATCTGTACGCCAGGTATTTGTCAATTTTCCTCTAAGGAAGTGCCGAGCAATTTTGAGCACGAAACTCTGTCGACTCCTTGGCACGTGTCCTCGTTTCGGATTGCTTCTTCTCTTCAGGTGATTGCCATCCTTCTTGTTATTATAGAATTTGCTGCAATTTGTTGACTGGTGTTGGCCGATTGATTGGTTTTCCTTTCCTTTATTGTTAATTGTTTGTGATGAGCAGTTCTTTAGCTTCGAGTTGGATTGGATTTTGATTTAGTCAATCGTGATTATGAAATCAAGGTATTCTTGATTTTTGAAGTTCTTCATAATTTTTTTCGAATTATATTTCCTGTGTTCTTCCTCTGATCTTTCGAGCGGAAACTGTTTGACGAATTGATGCAGAGGACGTGGGATCTGAAGTTGTGTCCGAGTCTAGAACTCGTGCCCTTAATTTTGGGGTGTAATTCCTTCAGGTAACCCTTTTCTCCCTCTGGTTACTTGTATTGAAGTCTATTTCGAATTTGAATTTGTCTTGGTGTGTCTAGTGGCTTGTCCAAGTGAGGTCGTGGCCGTGGGTGCGGGTCAGTGGTGTGGCATGTGTCGACTGTAGCAGTATACGGAGTACGTGTCCAAGACTGGTTCGTGTCAAATTAGGATTGTGCCAGTGTGAAGGATTGTAGGAGGAATGAAATACAGTTGGCGGTTGGAGAGAGTAATTGAATGAAGTTTCATTGTTAATTTGGTTTATATTTGTTTGGATTAAGTTTGTATATATATTTATTTTCTGAGATTTGGTGTTATGTTATATTTTCTTTGCTTGATATGGTTTCCTGTTTGATCGAGTTTGAAATCCCAGTGGTGTATTTAATCTACTGGGAAGAACTCACAAATTGAATCTAGATTGAGTCCTTGTTTTTCCAAATTTTGGATCCTAAGTAGCCGTTGGGCTAAACAAAGCCAATGGGGGGATGCTATTCAATTTCATTATGATTCGAATGGGTTAATTCAAAGATCCAGGTTGTATAATTCAAAGCTCTGTGGACCTCTGTTTTGTAGTAGATTGGATTGGAGCATGACTGTTGGCTTGGGAAAATGAGTATGAAGTTTTGCTATTAAGTTGAGGATGGGTTATGTTCTAATTCCTTAGCAAATTCAAGCTGAGTTCTGTCCTTGCTGGGACCATTTCTGGACCTGTGATTGGTTTGTGTATGGAACTATAGGATTGAGATTGGGCTTTTGTGACCTAACCTGTGTATATTGTTAAAGTGGGTTGTCTGTGGTTGGTGTTACTGAGCTTGGGATTCTTATAAACTGAAGCTCTATATAAGCTGCAAAGCTTTGGGTTGGGTTGCCTGAGTGTTAAGTTCTCTATATATCTTACTGTTATAAGTGTGTGTTAAAGGGTTGCGTCTTGTGGTTGTAGCGTGTTGGACAAATAAATTGAGAATGAAGTTGCTCGGGAAAGTAGGTCTGGATTATATGTTTAGTTATTGCAAAGTTGGGTACTTGCTAAGTCCATTACTGGAATTGTTTGGAGTCAAAGCAATAAGTTGTTGGTGTATAAGGGAAATGGGTCATGGATGTTCCTGGTGATGTTACATAATTAATGTTATGATAAGATCATTGTGATCAATCCATCTCTAGTTGGTATTGCTCTAAATGGGTTTAATATTCCTCCTTATTTAGTATTTCAAATAGGATAACTGGTTATATATATCATCAAGTTGATGTCAAGACTTAGCTAGAAAATTAAGTTAGCAATATAACCAATGATGAATTGTACTTAACCAATTTGTACCTACTAGCAGGAGGACATACAGCTTTTCTGCCTATTCTTGATCACCCTGAGCAAGGCAAGTACTGTTCTATGATTTTTGTACATTTATATATCTTGTACTTTCTTGTGACACGTCATGACACAATATCCTGTACTCTCGGACTTTTCTGTTCTTGTACTTACTTGTGTCGGGAGGGGAAATACACTAGCTATGTGACCAAACCCCAGTTACTATATTCATGTTGATAGCTTAGGCCTCGCACCGTGTACGCGGGTCCTAAGCCGTATCGATATTCATATACTCATGTACATGCTCTTGTACTCACCCCAGCCGGTCACATAGGCTAGTTGTATTTCAAACATTGTGTACATGTCATGTCTTGTACTTCAGGTTCATGGTTACATTCTTGTATTTTATTTTCTGTACTTTACATTCCTGTACTTTTTTTTGTTCATTTCCTGTATTTCATATCTCGTGTTCTCATGTACTCATTTTCATATCATGATGTTCTTGTTCATTACCTAGAACTGTACTTTGCTCTGCTCCTGACTGATATGTTGTAGGTATACTTGCAGGATATCATTCTACCATATGGGCCAGAGTCCGGGATCTTAGCTGAGCACACTACAACAAAAAATCCTTTTAATGACGGCTAAAAAGCGTCATTAATGACGAACCATGACGCTTTTTTTTTCCACAGCAACCGTTATGAAAACGGATGTTATAAATATTTTTTAAAAGCGTCATAAAATAACCGTCATGAATAGTTTCTATAAAAACGTTTGAATAGTTAATATATAGTGCATAATTCAGAACAATTTTAAAACATCATGAATAGATAATATGTATAGGCTCAATGCAGCACATTTATAACACTTTATACTATTCAAATTAGCATATTTATAATGCTCTATACTGCACAGTATATATTACATTCCAAAAACTTAACATTTTATATCACCATCTTTATTACATTTCTCAAAATAGAGTACATATCAACATCTTCATTACACTGAATATCCAAATACAGAATGTACCCAAAAAATAGGAATAAATCTCTCTTTTGCTAACCAAATTATTAGAAATATTTACTTAAGTAGATTCTGACCCACTACAACAAAAAACCCTTTTAATGACGGCTAAAAAGCGTCATTAATGACGAACCATGACGCTTTTTTTTTCCACAACAACCGTTATGAAAACGGGTGTTATAAATATTTTTTAAAAGCGTCATAAAATAACCGTCATGAATAGTTTCTATAAAAGCGTTATGAATAGTTAATATATAGTGCACAATTCAGAACAATTTTAAAACGTCATGAATAGATAATATGTATAGGCTCAATGCAACACATTTATAACACTCATATTACTGAACTCTTCACATTTATAACACTCAATACTGCACATTATATATTACTTTCCAAAAACTTCTCAATTCAATTTTAAAACAACTTTGAACTATATTCACAAGAAAACATCGAAATGTTATATCACCATCTTCATTACATTATCTCAAAATAGGGTATCCAAATACATATATTTACAACTACTACTTAAATGAATCCTCAAAACAAGTAACTACTTTGGCTTCAACTTGAGCACATCAAAACTGTCAACATCACGTGTAGCAAATTCTACTACTGCAATAATAGTTGCATCTTCATGTGCACCTGAGAAAGAAAATTAATACTAGTTAGATACAATTCCACCATGCATCTATAACAAGTATTATCAACACATTAAGATAACAAGACATTGCAAATGGTTCGTAAGCTACTTCTTCAAACCTGATGCCGAATGTTTATTTCCAAATTCTGACTTGAACAAACTTCAGGAGAAAATTGCACAATGGACCGTACGGAATCGCCAAGAAGTGGAGCAGGAGATTCAATAAGAAACAGAAGTTACAGAACTTCTCAGAAAAAAAAAAGCAAATGGGATGCGTAGAAAGGGATTAGAGAGATGGAGAGTTCGGGAGAGAGACTGAGAGGGAGAGAAGAATATATAGAGCTTTTGACAGGATGCAAAAGAAGAATATAATTGTCTCTTAACATCTACAAAATACAACAACAAGAAGAAAGTTGTTTATCCCAAATCTGGCATGTCTTGCATAGAATCTTGAACTAAGTATCAGTATCATATGTTACTAGTTTGTATGCAAAACCAACCATTTATAAATCTAAATACCAGATATACCATGATGCCTAAGTAGAGTGACATCAAGCAAAATAAAAGCATTTGTAATAACACTCTCTTGGCATTAGCAAGATAATAAAATCTACAATAGGAACTTCAAGATACTAGATCGTAAGAATCTAGTCTAGATCATTGAGTAGCCCTTAGATTAAGAAAAAGTAAATATGTCCTGATACAGTTTTGTAGATGCTGCAAATATAATCCAAATCGGTCAGCTATACTAATACTGATACAATTTTAGGGCGTCCATGTTGTGTTTGAAATAACAGATGAACCATTACAAAATGAACATGACATTACAGAAAGTTGATTTTGATACATATGAAGGAAAAGCTTACCGTTGTTTGCTCCTGTAGAAGAAAACATATTTCTGCTGCCTTTGTTTAGACAATCCTTGGCCAAATGGGTCACTCCACCACATATCGTACTGCTAAATATCCAGGACACTAAGCTTTATGTAGCATAATTCCTAGTTTTTACACTCCAGAATTACTGAAACTATTGAATTTAACCTGGAGCATGTTTTCCATAAATAAATTCACTTTATTTATTTTGTATCTGAGAAAATTACAACTGTAGGAATCTAATCTAGAAGACGATTACTTTATCCCTTGGACGATGCGATGAAGAAAACTCGAACTTCGAAGAACTTGGACAGCAACTGGGCAATCTCTCTGTTCTCTCTGAAAAATGACCTCCCCTCATGAAAGTGAAGAAACTCTCTTTTATAGAGTTCTGGATAACTGTCCTGAACCATACGCTCAGGTAGTTACTTGACGTCTGCAAAACTGCAGGGACGCGTGGCAAATTCTGACGAAGACACGTTGGCGTGCGGTTGAGAGTAGTGGAGCATATTCAGGAGAGATTGATGGCATGAAGGCCACATTGCATAACTTCTGAATAAATTGGTAACTGAGTACAGGACACGTGAGAACGTGTGTTGACTGTACGTTGAAAATCATCCTGGATACAACTGCTGTAGAGTCATACGCTAGCTTTTGAAGAGGAGTCATACGCTGATTTGGACAGCGTAGTGCCATAGGAAATCCATACGCTCACTTTATGGGCAATGAGTCGTATGGAGATCATACGCTCGCTTGGTTAGCAAGGAATCATGTGAGGTCCATACGCTCACTTGGCTGGGTGAAGGAGTCATGTGAGGTCGATACGCTCACTGGAGAAGTGGCCACGTGGCTATCATCAATCTTCTTTGGTACACCATATCTTCCCATAACTGACAAAATCTTCTCGAGCGTCATGACTGCGGATTTGACGGCTGACAGACTGTCAAAACTGACAGTAATGATGGCTTTTGTATTTATGAAGGCTGCTGAGTTGTCTTCGTAAAAGACAAAACTGACTCTTCGAAAACCTATACGACGGTTACTTTTCTCGTGACAGCTGTCTTTGCACGAAAGATGAAGTGTCAGATTCATTCCTCATTTAAACATATGTTGTGCTGTCACTTCAGTAAATAATAAAACATTTACTGAGCGTATGGCTTTTGAATGAGCGTACAACTCTGAACTGAACGTATGGCTCTTAACTGAGCGTATAGCCTTGAGCGTATGACTTCTGTTTGAGCGTATGGCTTCAACTGACATCTGTCTTTAAGCGTATGGATGAAAATGACAGCGTGTCATAATTTTCCACATCCTACAAGACCCCCTTCAAAGTTTTCGAACTTTATGAGTTTCAAAAGTTCGAAATTACTTTGAACAGAAAGTGGGAATGAGTCCTGACACGCTGGCATGAGTCTGTTATCTTCCTCAATATCAGTGCAATTCTTTAGGGATTTTGTTTAGAAAATATCCGCCGTTTTGAACTTCTTTCTTTCTTCTATAAATAGGCCTTTAAGAACTTAGTTCCTTTCTTTACTTTTGCCTTCGTCTTTGAGAGAGAGAATCCAGAGCTCAAGCCTTCTTCTTGTGTATGATGTTTTTGTAGAAAATATGTTCAGAGGTAAATAATACATGACATATTTTAATAGAATAAAATATACAAATAAATTTTGTAATTTTATCAGATGATATTAAACCAAAATTTTTAGTTTAATACTGATTAGAGAAAACAGAATTCAGATATAAAGATATCTTTGAACTCAATTTTCCATGATCTTTGGACTCGAAAATCAAAAGACTAGATATCATTTTCATAGAATAGAAAATATGATACTGAGATAGAAAATTCAGAGGTAATATGGACGTGATTTTCTATATGAGATCTTTATTAAATCCACTGGGGATCTAATAAGACAAAATATCAAATTCTCTGGGAAGATGATACGTGACAGAATATCAGTTTTTGCTGGGGACAACGATATCGAGATAACTTTTGTAGGGAAGAATTAACTCTGATTTTATATTCGCTGGAGAATAATGAAAATATTATATATTGATGAAATTTATACATAATATTTCTTTAAGAATTTGCCATTGATAGGCATCATCGTGACTTTACCATCCATAGAGGCAAGCTGATATGCTACATTGGAGAAGACTTTGTTTACTACGAATGGGCCTTTCTATTTCGCATCGAATTTGCCTTTGCTTATATGTGTCATAGTCATAGGATGTCTGACGGTAAGGACCAATTCTCCCTTCTGATATGTTCTGACTTTGACTTTTCGATTAAAAGCTTTTGAGATTCGGGCTTGATATAGCTCGATATTTTGTTGCGCATACAATCGCTTTTCATCTAGAGCTTCCAGCTCTTGAAGTCGAAGTCGATCATTATTCTCTGTTGTAAATTCATTGGAGATTGCAACTCTCAAAGAAGGAATTTGTATCTCGAGGGGAAGAACAGCTTCACACCCATATACCAAAGAGAAAGGTGTACATCCGGTCGCATTGCGAACTGTGGTACGATAAGCCCATAAACATTCACCAAGCTTCTCACTCCAGTTACGTTTATTGGAAGAAACGAACTTTTTCAAGAGTTTGATGATTGTTTTGTTGAAAGCTTCTGCTAGTCCATTGGCTGCTGGATTATATGCTGTAGAAGCCAGATTATTAATCCGATGATTATCACAGAATCGAGTAAATTTCTGGCTGACAAACTGTGGTCCATTATCATGGATAATACGCCGAGGAACACCAAATCGATAGATGACATGATGTTTGACAAAGTTGTTAACATTAGAAGTCTTGACTTCAGATAACGGGATTGCTTCAGCCCATTTAGAAAAGTAATCAGTTATTGCTAGAATAAACCGATGTCCTTTTGATGATGGTGGATTGACAGGACCGATGACGTCCATGCCCCAAGCTTCAAAGGGCCATGATGCCGCTGTTGGGTGTAAGAACTCTGATGGTTGATGGATAAAGTCTGCATGAATTTGACAGGCTTTACCTTTCCGAGCATATTGAATGGTATCAGCTACCATCGTGGGCCAATAATAACCCATACGTCGGATACGATCTTGAAATTTTGGACCTGGCTGGTGAGCTCCACAGACGCCATCATGTGCTTCACGGATTATCTGTTGTGCTTCTTCACCAGCGATGCATCGAAGGAGAAGACCATCATAGGCTCGACGATATAGTATCTTTGTAGTATGATTATAATAGAATCTGAGAGACCGGTGCTGGATAGATGCTGCTTCACTCGGGTTATCAGGAAGTATGTCATACAACACAAAGTCCAGAAACGGACGTCTCCAGTCTTCAGTTACGGTGTCTATTTTGTTAGAAAAGACATATTTCATAGTAGAATCGGAAGAAGACAAGGACACTTTGTCAAACTTTAATTCAGCATTAAAGTTGAGAGAATCTTCGTCTGGATTATGGGGAAAAGCCAAAGCCAGTTTATTTTTAACGCAGAATAGTTCTCGGTTATAAACTACTATCACTTGCTGACGTCTGATTGGTATGGCTAATACAGCAGCAAGATTAGCCAAAGCATCAGCTTCTGCATTATAGGCTCGTCGAACATGTTCAATAAAGAAACCTTCAAAGGAGGAGGCCATAGAGAGTGCTGTTCGATGATAAGGTATCAAATCTTGATGACGAACTTCATACGTTCCTCTGATCTGATTGACAATAAGCTTGGAGTCTCTATAAACTTCCAAATATTGAATATCTAGATGTTTAGCAAGTTGAAGACCAATGAGTAATGCATTGTATTCGGCTACATTGTTCTGAACATGATTGATCTAGAGAATAAGCCCTCTGAATAGTTAGTCCTTCTGGGGATACAAGAACAATCCCAACTCCAGCGACAATATTGCCGTTAGGACCTATTCTAGATGCTCCATCAAAGAATAGACGCCAGGTAGGAACTTCTTCAGAAATCAGATTTGAATCCAAGACTTCATCAGGAATCTCATCATATAATTTAGAATCTTCTGGAATTGCATGAGCAGCCAGAAAATCAGCAAGAGCCTGTCCTTTAACCGACTTCTGAGGAATATAATGCATATCGTATTGAGCTAACAAGATTCCCCAATTAGCTAGTCTGGAGTTGAGAATACCAGGTTTCTTCATCATAATCCTGATAGGATTCACTCTGGAAATGACATGAATCATTTGACCGATAATATAATGCCGCGTTTTCTGAACATCAAACATTAATGCTAAGCATTCTTTCTCGATTGGAGAATAACGCGGTTCAGCACCTGTCATTGTGCGACTGAGATAATAAATAGCCTGTTCATGGCCATCTCTATTTTTCTGGGCAAGTAATGTACCAAGAGAATGATCCATGGCTCGAACATATAGAAGAAATGGTATCCCCGAGACGGGAGGTACCAAAACTGGAGGGTTCATGAGATACTGTTTAATATCGTCAAATGCTTTTTGACATTCTTCGTTCCAGACGAAAGATACACCTTTCTTCAGAAGTTTGTTGAATGGTCTGCAGCGTCCTGATAAGTTGGAAATGAATCTCCTGATATAAGCAATTCTTCCTTGAAATCCTCGTAGCTCTTTTAAGGTGCGTGGAGGACGCATCTCTTGAATGGCTTTGATCTTCTCGGGATCCACGTATATACCTTTAGCGGTAATGACGAAGCCGAGAAATTTACCACTAGAGACGCCCAGGAAGGACTTAGTAGGGTTCATTTTAAGTTGATGCTGACGTATTAAATCAAAGATAGTCTTCAAATCATGGATATGATCCTCCTTTCGTCGACTTTTGACTGCAATATCATCAACATAGCATTCGACTATTTTTCGGAGATGTTCGCGGAATATAGTGCACATTGCTTGCTGATATGTTGCTCCTGTATTCTTGAGACCAAACGGCATCACTGTATAACAGTATGTACCGATCGGCGTTCTGAAGGAAGTGTGTTTTTCATCATCTGGAAACATTTTGATCTGGTTGTATCCCGAATACCCATCCATAAATGACATTCGTTCGAAACTACATGTATTGTCGATCATGACATCAGTAATTGGAAGAGGAAACTCGTCTTTAGGACAAGCCGCATTGAGATCGCGAAAGTCTATACAGACTCGGATCTTGCCAGTCTTTTTAAGGACAGGAACGATGTTAGCCACCCATTCAGGATGTTGTTCCTCTCGAATAAATCCAGAAGCCATAAGCTTGTTAACTTCAGCTTCAATTGCATCCATAATGTCTGGACGAAATCGTCGCTGTTGTTGTTTGACTGGTTTAGCATTTGGCATGATATTGAGTTTGTGCATTACAATCTTCGGATCTAGTCCTGGCATATCTTCGTAACTCCAGGCAAAGACATCGATATAATCACGAATAAGCTTGATCATGTCTTGCTTATCTGTTTCTGAAAGACTTTCACTGATGAATATTGGTTTAGGAGAACCTTCTTCACCAACATCAATTTGGATCAGTTTATCTTCGGTAGGAGGTTCTCTCTGCTCGAACCTGAATTTCCATTGATTATCTAATCTTTGAGCCCATTGTTCCGATTCGGGTGATATTTCAAAATCATCCTCATCTTCATCATTTTCCTGCGGGCCATCAATAGAGACCATATTGACGGACAAAATAGAACGATGAAGATCGCCAATACTCGTATCAGAATCCCAAGAGAGAGAATCAGAAGACTCAGATCGTTCGTCTTCATCGGACTTTGAATCTTCATGGACTATGTTGGTAAAGGAAGTAGTAGCAATGTAACCTAAACCATATTTTGTCCTTCCGTATTTTAATGGAGGAATTCGAACAGACATTCTTCTTCCTTTTCCATTATTGAGACTGATTTTAAAGTCATAACCCATATTCTTGATGATATTTTTGGATTGTTGACTGTAGCGACGCAGTTGTAACCTTCCAGTATCATCGTTTATGTCATCTTCTTCCAAGTTAGGAGGATTCTGGGGTCCTTTATAAAAGAAGATCGGATTTTCTCCCATTTTTCTAGCAGGGACCACGAAGTATGATTTTTGTATGGATTCTAATGATACGTCTGTATGAAGAGTTTGAACAACCCCTATAGTTAATGACTCCAAGTTATCTAGCAATTGTAAATAACTTTGTACATGATTACAGACATCAATATACTGCAAAGGAGATGCTTCATTAATATTAAATACTGTATTTACAACAGAAGGCTGAGCCTTATCAGACTTAGTCAAATTAATGACAAAAGGGTGAGAAGAAGAGCGATCAGAAGTTTTGTTTCGATTAAGATCGATAACAAAAGGCTCAGAAGAGGTGAGCTCCCTTGAAGAAGATCATGGATAAGTAGTACGTCCACTGACTGGAATGACTAGAGTATCTGATCTAGCCTGAGAAGGTGGAGGGGGAGTAGTACGTCTACTGACAGGAATTATCAGTGAGCCTTGTGGAGCTTGGGAAGACGGTACAGTAGTACGTCCACTGACAGGAATTATCAATGAACCTTGTGAAGCCTGAGCAGGTGATGAAGTAATACGTCCACTGACAGAAATTATCAGTGAGCCTTCTTCGGATGATCTAACAGACTGCGGAGGAGTGATACGCCCTTTTACAGGAATAACAAAAGTGCCAACTTTTGCTATCTCATCATCATTATCCATAGCTTGCAAGACTTTTGAGTATTCATCTTTGTACATGCGAGCGTCATTGAAGTAAGCTTCAACTCCTTTGAATGGATAGAGATCCGCAACTTTCTTTTGAACTTCTCCATTATCATCAACATATTTGAAACACTGATGAAGGGTCGAAGGAACGACATTATGTTCATGCAAGAATGGTCTTCCCAACAGAGCAATGTATGAGCATCCATGATTGTCGATGATGTAAAAAGTAACTTTAGTGCGAAGATCGTCTATTTGAAATTTGAGACGAATCTTGCCCAAAGGCTCACTTTTTCCTTGATTAAATCCCAAGATGGTAGTTGTAGTGCTGGAAAGACTATGCACAGGTATCTTCAATGCATCTAACATAGCCTTTGGCATAATACTGAGAGCGGATCCTGGATCAATCAGTAAACGATCAACCTTCATAGAATCAATATATCCTGTATGATATAAAGGATGATCATGTCGATTATCCTCTAGCAGTATATCGTCCTGCGTAAAGGTAATGTTTGGAATAAATTCCAATACATTATGGCAGTGAGAGACAGGTTCTGTTTCCAACTTCTTGAGGAGAGTTAAGCAAGTTTCTGCTTGTAACAGTGCTTCACTCAAAGTTTCTCGAGTCTCTTTAGAGAGACGTAAGAGTTCGAAGATTGACAATTTAGCTGGTGTATTGGCTAGTTGAGCCAATATATCAAAATTATAAGGCTTTTCAAGTCCTGTAGGGGATAATTTCTTCAATGGTTTGTCGAAGCGGACTTGTTGTTTGCCCTTGTCAGCTGTTGTTGGTTTAGATGGAACTGTCTCGACAGGAACATTTGAAGGTTCTTCAGTAGAGACTGGTGTTGGGGCTGTAGCCGGAGGGACATCAGAGGTTTCTCCAGAAGTGTCAGCATAATCTTTGAGATATATTTTTCCTGACCGAGTTCCAGCATGAACTTCAACTTCAGATTCTGGTTCAGGATCTATCGAAACCATGTTGCAATTCTTCATCTTGCTTTTGGTTCTTTTATGCTTGATGAGAGCTTCGTCCCAGAAGCCGAGACCAACACGAGATTGATTATGTCTCATAGTGAGGGCAAAAGGTGCTCGAAATCCTTTGCCTGAGTTCAGACCAGGAGCAGTGGCTAGATCATAGCCCATCTTTGCCATTAATTCACGAGATTGTGAACTATAAAGATGGAATGCAGGCTTGTACTTATCTTCAAATTGAGGTACAGTTTTTACCTCAGTAGGGAGTGAATTTCCTGCCAAGATGAAAGTAGAGGTTAGATAAAAATCGGATGTAGTACTAGAAGTCACATTGCATGACTTAATTTTCCCGAGTTTCTTTTTAGATGAAGGAGTCTTCCGAGGAGAAGAGGAAGGTGTCTCAAACTCTGTCTTTAAGTCTGGGTGGATCCACATGATTTCTCCCTTCTTAGTTGTGACAGGAACAAGTCCTTCATTCTGTGCTAGTGGGATATTCACCACCTCGAGAGTTGCTTTGGGAATAGGAACAATCCCACTTTCCACCATTAAAGGAGGGAAATCACCAAACTGCATTGAAATCACATTTGCTGTGACTGTCTTATCTTTGGGTGTTAGTGTCACAGCTCCTGATTTAATCATCTCCTGGATCTTTCCTTTTAATACATAGCAAGACCGGATTGTGTGACCCAGCATTCTATGGTATGGACAGTATTTTGGATGATCTGTTTTATTGGCTTCATCAGGCTTTTTAATTTCTGGCAATTGTATTTTATTACCTTTGAGCAAGCATTCAAAGATACCCTGAACATCGTCATCATCGAAAGAATATTCTTCTTCCGGCCGAGGAGATCTCTGTTGTTGATTTGTTGGAGCTGAAGTAGCTTGGGTAGTCTTTACTTCTTGACTACTGCTTTGGAGATTGACTTTAAGAGCTTCTTTCCCTTTGCGATTGTTGGGTCGAGTACTATTGCTAGCACTCTGATTTGATTCTTTGGGAGCCATTTGTACCCCCAGACCTTTGAAGGTCTCAGCACTGACTTCGGCAGCTTTGGCACTGACGATGAATGAAGGCCAATCTTGGAACTGAGTGGACCCTGTCCACATGCTGATAATTGGTAAGAGGTTCGACTTGCAAGTGTCGATCGTAACAGCATCGGGAGTTCCAAGAGGCATTTTGAGGGCTTCTCTTCTGAATCTCTCAATGAATTCCTCAGTGGTCTCATTATTCTTCTGTTTGATTCTTATGAGGGCCGACATGGTCATATCATTGAGCCCTTCGTAGAATCGTTCAAGGAACATTTGTTTGAAACCGGCAAATGAAGTAATACACCCGTCAGGGAGACTTCTGTACCATTCATAAGCCGTTCCTTTGAGACATCCAACAAACACCCGAGTAAGGAGGGCATCGCTTGGTTGCAATTGATCAGTCATTACTTCAAAGTGATTAATGAACTGACTTGGGGAAGTAGTCCCATCAAAGAAGGAGATAGTCGGAGGCTTGTATTTAGGAGGATATGATACTTGCTTCCACTCTATCAGGTAAGGTTACTTGATACCTAACCTTTGTAAACCATCCTTCTGTTTGAATGCCTCAAACTGAGTTTTGAGATTCTTTAACTCTTCTGTAACAATTC
The DNA here is from genome assembly GCA_029216955.1 of Iris pallida. Lineage (NCBI taxonomy): Eukaryota > Viridiplantae > Streptophyta > Magnoliopsida > Asparagales > Iridaceae > Iris > Iris pallida. Next base: position 13,597,419 of record JANAVB010007600.1, read on the forward strand.
CAGAGGATTGTGGAGTTGTGACTTGTTGAGTGTAATTGGGAGGAGGGACTACAGCATATGTACCACCCCCAGCTCCAGAGTGACTTGGGGTGGTTTGTACAGGAACATTAGATTGTACCCCCGGAATAGTAGAGGGTTCGGGGTTTGGAACAACAGGGGTATTCAATACCACTGGTGGTGCTGTCTGTTGTTGAGCCTGCATTAGAGTGTGCATAGCACTCAATGTATCTGCCATAGCTCGCAATTGTTGTTCTAAAGAAGAAATCCTCTGTTCATGAGCCTCATTGCTAGTCGAAGGTTCATGATCACCTTCTACCATGTAAGTGGTAATCATTCGAGGGATAGACGATGAAACAGTTTGCTCTGAATCATCGCTGTAAGAATCAGTATCTTTCCCGGGACTGTTTACAGGAGTTAATGCCGGAAAGTTGGACTCTCCAAGGAAATCTTCCGTGATCTCCGGATTATTACTTGGATGAGAAGAAAAAGAGATTCTGGCCAAGGCTCCGGTCCTGGATCGGGTGCCAAGATAAACACCATCTTCAGAATCTGATATAGCGTCAGACCGGATTCTACCCCTAATATTTCTGGAGGTCATGTTGACAAAAGCATAAAGAGGTTCATCTTCATCTGATGTTGGTTCATATTGGATCCGTTCGAAAACAGACCGTCTTTTCGGTGAACAACAACATTGGATGCAACCCGAGGTTGGAAGTCACAACCATGCTTTTCATGGCGAATATGGGCAATGTCATAGCCAGATGGAGTGTCGATTCTCCGTTTGTTTTGTAAATATTCCCGGAGATCTGTAGGGATAGATTGGGAAGTACTGGAAGATAGTTTCTGTGTAGAAACTTGTCTTTTGTTCTTCTGTCTTCTTGGTTCTTGAGTGTATAGAGACCGATTAATTTGAGCCACATAGTTCCTGGCATATTCAACATCAGGGTCTAGTACACTTGTCTCAATTTGATAAGACTTTTTAATACCAGAAGCATAACTGTGGTGATTTTGATTAAGCTTGTTACGAAGATCCGTGGGAGATATGACTTTGGTATCAGTCTTGGATACTTGTAACTTGCCTTTCTCAGATCGAGAAATTTTGAGAGAAGGGAGATGAGTATTATTCCGACTAGGAGTCGGTAATAATCCATCTTTAGAGGAATTAGCCAAAAGGCATTTTCCTTTGTTTGAGCTAGTAAAAGTACTAGTCAAATTAACTCCAGAGGTAAAGACCTCAGAAGTAGAGGAATCGACTAAAGAGCCTTTCTCCTTGGTTGGCACAAGATGCGCAAGTTGTGGAGGAATCATTTGTAGGTTCTGTGAAAGAGAACCCCCAGTCTGATTTTGAGAATCAGTCAAAGGACTGTATCTGTCAGCATACGCCGACTTCTTGTTAACATATGCTGGCTTTTGCTTAGCGTACGCTGCCTTCTTGTTGGCATACGCTGGTCTTTGCTCAGTGTACGCTGCCTTCTTGGTAGCATACGCTGGCTTTTGCTTAGCGTATGCTGACTTTACCGCATGCTGCCCTCTGACTGCTGTATGCACAGAGTCATCAATGGCTAAAGAGCCGACTGCTGTCGTAAGAGCAGAAGGAGAAGGGACTTTGACATGTCCAGAGATGGTTTTCCTTGGACACACTGACTTGGTTAACGAACCAATTTTGTCAGCGTGACTAGGGAAAACCATTGTTGCTGTGTTCAGGGAAGCAGAAGTGTGCTTTGTTGAAGTTGAAGATGTGTTCTTGTCAACGTAAGAAGTGACAGGAACATCTCGGGCTGTCGAAGAAGACTTGGGGACATAGACAGAGCGTCCCGTCTTCTTGGCAGCAGGAAGAGCGGAGGAAGCAGTTCGGCCCTCCTTCGCCTTGAGCATTTCTTCGTAAGCAGATTGGTCGAATTGTACGACCATCGTCTTCTTCGTCGAGCCGATCGACGAAGTATCGCATTGAGTTGTTGCTATCTCGTTGGAGGAGACAGCTTTCCCCAGCAGAGTCGTCAATTTGTTTTCCATAAATAAATTCACTTTATTTATTTTGTATCTGAGAAAATTACAACTGTAGGAATCTAATCTAGAAGACGATTACTTTATCCCTTGGACGATGCGATGAAGAAAACTCGAACTTCGAAGAACTTGGACAGCAACTGGGCAATCTCTCTGTTCTCTCTGAAAAATGACCTCCCCTCATGAAAGTGAAGAAACTCTCTTTTATAGAGTTCTGGATAACTGTCCTGAACCATACGCTCAGGTAGTTACTTGACGTGTGCAAAACTGCAGGGACGCGTGGCAAATTCTGACGAAGACACGTTGGCGTGCGGTTGAGAGTAGTGGAGCATATTCAGGAGAGATTGATGGCATGAAGGCCACATTGCATAACTTCTGAATAAATGGGTAACTGAGTACAGGACACGTGAGAACGTGTGTTGACTGTACGTTGAAAATCATCCTGGATACAACTGCTGTAGAGTCATACGCTAGCTTTTGAAGAGGAGTCATACGCTGATTTGGACAGCGTAGTGCCATAGGAAATCCATACGCTCACTTTATGGGCAAGGAGTCGTATGGAGATCATACGCTCGCTTGGTTAGCAAGGAATCATGTGAGGTCCATACGCTCACTTGGCTGGGTGAAGAAGGAGTCATGTGAGGTCGATACGCTCACTGGAGAAGTGGCCACGTGGCTATCATCAATCTTCTTTGGTACACCATATCTTCCCATAACTGACAAAATCTTCTCGAGCGTCGTGACTGCGGATTTGACGGCTGACAGACTGTCAAAACTGACAGTAATGATGGCTTTTGTATTTATGAAGGCTGCTGAGTTGTCCTCGTAAAAGACAAAACCGACTCTTCGAAAACCTATACGACGGTTACTTTTCTCGTGACAGCTGTCTTTGCACGAAAGATGAAGTGTCAGATTCATTCCTCATTTAAACATATGCTGTGCTGTCACTTCAGTAAATAATAAAACATTTACTGAGCGTATGGCTTTTGAATGAGCGTACAACTCTGAACTGAACGTATGGCTCTTAACTGAGCGTATAGCCTTGAGCGTATGACTTCTGTTTGAGCGTATGGCTTCAACTGACATCTGTCTTTAAGCGTATGGATGAAAATGACAGCGTGTCATAATTTTCCACATCCTACAGAGTAGAAGTATTGGATTTATTGAATTTAGCACTTAGTGTATCAAGTTATCTTTTCTGTGAATACCAGTTCCATGCTTTCTTGGTAGGAAGCTCCTGCTACGGGAACATGGAGTCACATTTTTTAGAGTGAAACAAAACAACTACAATCACATAATTCAATGTTAAAGCACTGTCGAGAAGCATTCAAGAAGTATCAGACTGGTGTATAATAAGATAAGCCAAACAAACAAAAATTAATTGAGTTGAAAACTTTTCTCAATGGGAGTATAAAAAGGAGAATGGCATAAACAAAATTCTCAACTAGATCAACAGGAAAAAAAAAGAACTGCAGGACCCAAACATAACTAGATTCCTAGTAAACTGAGTAAGAATCTCAAAATCAGACTTCAAACTAGGCACAAAAGCAAACAATAAGATGCACAAAATTATCATACAAACAAATATACGTGCTATGTTGCTAAACTGGAAAGCGGTTCTGAGTACTGACTTGAGCTGGTATAGAGAGCAGTATAGTCATGTCTAAGTGGATATTCATGAAGGAATATTCAAATGGATATTCAAGTCTAAATGGAGTAAAAGTTTAACATACCCTTGGATAAGTTCCTTAATCTGTGGCCACAATTCTTCATCCCTCAACTTATTTACCTTAGTTGATATGGAGTTAACAACCTGGATGGCTATTCTGATCTTTGTAGATAGCTTCCTGACCAATTTTTGAACTTCATCAAGCTTGTGAGACTCGGCCCCTTTTTCATCCAAGCGTTTCAGTTTCTTGCAGTTCCTATCATAAAGTAACCTCATCTTTTCCTCAGCCTGTAGAAGTTTAAAACACAAGAAGAGGGAATGTAGACAACCGCTAATCTTCTGAATCAACTTCTAGACAAACTATATGCTAACTGCAGGAAGTAGAGTTGAGAGGAACTCAACAAGATTGAAAGGAAAACATGGTTACATCAAACATGCATAGTATTATATGAGAACTATGAAACAATTAAATAAATCAACCCAATATAGAAAGCACCCAGGCAACTCTTGTAGTGAAATTCCTAGCTGCCTGCAGAGCACAGTGGATGCATAGGTTTGAAGTTCTATCTCAATTATTAATTTACTTTTCATACTAGGGGAACTGTATAGCAAGACACGAATGTGTACATATGCTTACATTACTGGAGGGCGAAGACCAGATTATGTGAACCCATACCAGGGAAGATACAAGCACCATCATTTCCATATAAGCTACTTAAATTTCACTTAAGGGAAAGTGTAAACATACAAGCAAATACATTGAAGCTACCAAGGTCTTGATTGCGCATAAGCAGATGAAATTAAAGTGGACTGTGCCAGAAGCTTGTGGCATGCACAATAAAAAATAGAGCTGTAAGAAATGCACCTTCTGCGGATGATTATGATAATTGTACAGAGATATAGGAAGCCTTAGAGGGGCAATGATCACAGGTTACAAGGCCTCACGACGGGCAACTGTATTATAAAAAAAAAAACCTATCATGAGGCATTCCACACACCTTAACTTGAGACCAATTAAAGTCGTGAATATTGCATAAGAAAACATTCTTGTCACTTGCACTTGTTAGTGGCAATCCTATGTAGTATAGCTAATATATTATGCTTGATGAAAGAAGGTATCTTGCCAGGTGCCTCAACTACAAGAAGCTTCCAACTATAGAGGATCATCAGTTAATATCAGAAGATGGCACATTAGACATCATCCCAATTCACATGTTGCTAAAGGAGACTAGACACTGTAAACGTTTAATTAACATTAGACAAATATGTACACGATTTGAGTCTTAGAAAAAATCTGATGGGTATCCAAATCCAAACAAAAAGCTTCTAAATTTTAATGTTTTAATAATAGTACACACCTGATTTATTCTTGGAGAATGGCCACGAGCGGGGAGCTCAGCGCGGGGTCAGGGCTCGCGAGGAAGGCGAGCCTGGGGAAGAAGCTGGTGGGCTCGTCCCCGGGGAGGAAGGGCCACCACATCCGCAAGTCGAGGAGCGCCCAGCTGAAGCTGGACCTGGAGGACGTCAGCAGCAGCATCGCGCTCAGTCGGGCCTCCAGCGCCAGCCTCGGCTTCTCCTTCTCCTTCACCGGCTTCACGACGCAACCCGAAGACATCCCAGCGGACCTCAAAGTGTTCAGTGACGAAGAAACTGGTAACACACTTAATACTTCAACATTTACTAGAACTAGAATGAACGTGATTGTCAATAAATGCATTTTCGGTGCAAAAACAATCATAATGGTTAATAATTCTAAATAATAAAAATTCAGATACCTAGCTGAAGAATTTGATCGACTTGGCGGACTCGAGGTAGCCGGCGTCGACGAGGCCGTCGATGAGCAGGTCGCGGCCGCGGCAGGGCGGGGCGAAGCCGTTGTCGCTCATCTCCTGCAGGAACTACTCGGCCTCGCGGAGCTCATCTCCTGCAGGAACTGCTCATCTCGTTGTCGCATTGTAGATCGCCACCACGTCGGAGAGGAACGTCACAAACCCGCTCCCTATTTTTTTTCGGGAGGAAGAAGAAATTAAAAACCCTAGCCCTAATTTTGAAGAGAACGGGCTCTAGGGTTAGGGTTTTGGAGTTGGGGGAAAGGAAGGAAAAGAAGAGGAGGAGAGGAGGGTGTTGCTGAACTAGAGTTAGGGTTTTGGATCTATCCTTAGGATTTTGGAGTTGGGGAGAGGAGGGAGGAGAAAGGAGGAGAAGGAGAAGACTGACCAGAATTGGGGGAGCGCGGGTTTTAGAAGAATTTTGCCAAAAATTGAACTTATAAAATATTACAAGTTTGCCACCGCTCTAAACTATTAATGACGCTTTGTTTTATAAACGTCATAAAAAGCCCAGAATTAGTCCAAATCGTCATAGAAATAAAGGTATTTCGAACTTTGATAACGCTTAGGTATCAGGCGTCATCAATACGTCTTATCGAGCGTTATTAAAAGGGTTTTTTGTTGTAGTGACCATGGATCTTCTCTCTGCCATCTCTTGAAGATATCGGGAGTCCCAAAGAGAAGTAGTGTCGCAGCTGAGCGACGACTTGGTGCTGCTGCAGCCGGCACCGTCGTGGGAGAGCCTCATTCTCTGATCCCTTACTCTCGCCTGAACCCTCACCAGCGCCTGCATGCACCTCAGCGTCACGTTGTGCCCTTTTTGCAAAAAATCGGAAATGTCAGCTTAGCACTTTAGTAATCAACGCTGAAATGTGAGCCTAGAAATCAACCTGGATTTTACCAAGCCAATAAATTAAAAAAAGTTAACAAGAAATTTATATATTAGAAATCAAAATCGAAAATGCATAATTAAGAAAGCATCACTTATTAGACTGACTGCACTTGGCGCAAATGGAGAATTGCTAAAAATAGAATGACATTAAAATGCCAACCAAATGGAGGTCTCGTGTTCCAAATCCTCACCCCACCTATATCCACAATTTAGATGTTATCAAGTTAGAACCAGGTATAAATGACACATTATATTTGAAAGACCGAAAACTGGAAAGAAAAAAAAACTTCAAGTCACTACAAAATTCAAGAGAAAAAAAAATCTATATAAAGAAAATGTTTGATGTGGAGATAAAGCAATCTAATTATATAATTATGCATGAGAAGAAAATTAGACCTATGCTTAAATCATTAGAAATATCATAGTGAAATGAATATGTTATATATAGGTTAAAAATCTATTGATCTAGTAACATTAAAGAAATGAATATGTTATGAGCTTAGAGAGAGAAACTTATGTTAATTGGCATATATGAGGTTTTTGATATGAACTGAACATTAGATAGCAGATATCAGTGACTTTTATCAAAGAAATTCACTTGAGAACATTTCCATATTCACTTATATTACTACATATGTGCAAACTTTCACTTCACTTGAGAACTCCAACATTCTCCGTGTACACAAATCGAAGTACACGAGTACTTACTTATGCTAGCTAATTAATAAAGAAGCAAATAGAAAGGTTTAATGTAAAATGTGTATATATATAGTATATAACATACCGAGCATGCTCGAAGGAAACAACTTAATTCCATAAAGATGAAAAGTTTATTTTCACAAGATTACTGATTAATGCTTATTCCAAAGTACAGAGCATATACTAAGTTTGCAGTCTTCCTAGTTTAACAGTAATCTATATAGCTTACAAGTCAATTTCCTTCAAGATCCATATTACAATTCAGTGTTTATCCAGCCCATCGTGTGATACTTACTATTAACTGAACTTACTTTTTTTTTGCCTTGAGCATGTTGTATAGGATCAAATTTAACCCATAAACACCTTTGTGTTGTTTTCTTTTCACGACGACTTTTAAAGAAGAATAGATTTGAATCTTGATTTGCTTTTCAATATGTACAACATCGGACTTGAAATATCAATGTGGCATGCATGCTGATTCTTTTTCCACTTACCGTTCCATAGGAAGATAAAGTATGATTGGTTTTTTCACAATGTTTCCACTGTTGTTGGTTTAACAGGCCTTCCCGAAAGGGTCTCCAATTGTTCCTGAACTTTCGAGAGCAATTCTGAACCTAACAGAAAGCGACCAAATGGCAGAGATCGAGCGAAGATGGTTTGGGGATGAAACCGGTTGCACCATTGAAGGCAGCAAAATCTCCCTTAATCATAGTCTAAGCTTAAAAATAAAAATGGGAGAAGGAAGGAATCATACCTTCTCGCGGGGCCGACGCCGGCGACGTGCGTCCACGTCCTCCACCTGGTGGACCTCGCCGGCCGGGCCAGCTCCAGCCTCGTGGCGCACAGGAACAAGAAGGGCTTCATCAACCCCTCAGAGATAGCCTGCCTCTACAATGCCTTCATCCGCTACGAGCAGGACAACAGGGGCCGCTCCCTATTTTTTGTCAGGAGGAAGAAGAAATTAAAAACCCTAGCCCTAATTTTGAAGAGAACGGGCTCTAGGGTTAGGGTTTTGGAGTTGGGGGAAAGGAAGGAGAACGCTGCCGAAGTGGTGGCTCTGCACCGATAGCTCAATCGCCGAAGGGTTGCTGCGTAGTCGAGCCCATCGCCGGAGTAATTAAGGTTAGGGTTGAAAATTGGGGAAGAAGAGGTTTGAGGAGGAGAGCTGCTGCTCGGTTAGAAAATGGATGAGAAATGAATTTTCTCTCTCCCACTGAGCTTTTATACAGTGAAAGAATTACAAGTTTGCCACCGCTCTAAAATATTAATGATGGTTTGTTTTATAAACGTTATAAAAAGTCCAAAATTAGTCAAAACCGTCATAGAAAAAAGGTATTTTGAACTTTGATAACGCTTAGGTATCAGGCGTCATTAAAACTCTTTGTCGAGCGTCATTAATAGGTCTTTTTGTTGTAGTGGCAGGATGGAGACATGATTTAGCTAGAGGTTTCAGGTTTAGACTATTTAGCTTTACTTCTAGATACTATTTTTTTAGAGTTCATAGTATATTTTTCATTTCTGATGACTCTGGTACCTTTATGTTATACAGATTTGTGGATTATGGCGATCTTATCTTTCTGGGAACGTTATATAGATGCTGTGATTATGCACATTCATGTTTATCTAGTTAGTTTTCCCTAGATTGGTATAGCTTATTTTGTCGTGTCTAATGACGAAGGCTGGGCGTGTCCGACTCGTGTCCGATTATTCGGAAGCGGGTCGTGACAGTTCGAGCATGTCAAATCGTGCGGTGAGCGCCACATAGTCTGTCTGCGGCTGAGACTGGGGCTGCTCCGCAATCCTCCGTAGCATCTCGTCACGTCGCTCAGCAACCTAGCGATGCAAGCTCTTCTCGACTTGGGCCAACCCCTGTGAGGGCTGTAGGAAAGGCGTACTGCCAGAAGGGGCCCTGGATGACTGCGTCGCCACAAAGGTGCCATAGGATCCTGTAGCATAATACATACCCCTCTGAAGACCAGCAACGATGGTCATCCAGAGCTCGTCCAACGACTGAGATGGAGGGGGCTGCGAGGAAGTACCAGCCCCTCCCTCTGCAGTTGCATTACAACTTGTACGTTCTAGCCTAAGATACTCATCCTAGAAAGGTACGCATCTCGATAAGCATAATATTTACTATCCAATGTCTAAGTCGTAGTTGCTAATGTCTAACGTACTTACTAATAACTATATGGATATCTATTGCATGTTTTCTAAGTTATATTAAAGTTAATGAAACATAAAGTAATACTTACATAGCTATGCGTGACCCTATCGTCGATAAGCTTTTCGTCCTTCCGATGGATGACCAGGAAGACAGTCACCATGTTGGCATCCTCACCCCTCTGTATCTATTAAAATAATTTATTTGTTATTAAAATTAAATAATTTATTCCTATTTTTATTAAAATAAATATATATTCAATAAAATACATACCAGGTGACAAAAATATTTTGTCATAAGAATCGAGCTAATGTGTGTATGTCCATGTCTGTGTCGCATCTTTCACATATTACACAACGTTTTCATGTCAGCATCTATGTGTCTGTGTCAGTGTGTGTATGTTCGTGTCTGTGTCTGTGTCGTGGTAGCATGGGGGAGATAGGGTTAGGCATTACCTGAATGAGGGGTCGAGGGGGGTCGTCGGGATAGAGGGGCGTCGGGACAGGGGGTCGAGGGGGGTCGCTGGAGTCGAGAGAGGTCAAGGGGAGCCGGGACATGGGACGCGATGGTCACCGGAGTCGAGAGGGGCGTCGGGAGAAGGGGTCGTCGAAGTCGAGAGGGGCGACAGGGACAGGAGGAGGTCAGAGGAGAGGGGGCACGCGGGAAGTAAAAAATTGGAAAGAAAATAAAAAGTCGAACCAACCAGTGAAACCCTATATGAAGTAGTTTAGCGATGTCAACAACAGATGTCGCTAAAGGTCACTGTCTTTATTATACTTGCGATATTTAATTCGCTGAGTCGCTAAACGTCGTTGTTTATAAAAATATAGTGACGTTCACCGACGACACCGCAACGTTAGCTTTTATAATAATAAAGGTTGTTGCTAAATATCGCTGGAAGTCACTGATAGTAACATTTAGCGACGTCTTTTATGTACGTCGCTAATTATCAAAATATTAGCGACGTTTTTGTCCAGAGTCACTAAAATCGTCGCCGATTTGACTTATTTTGGTACTGAACTTGTTTGTGTCATAAGTAGACTCCTGATGACTCTGAAAATGGAAGAATCACTTTATCGTCACAACGTGTTCATAATTTGGTCCAAAATTCAAGAAAAGTTGTGTGATGTTATCATTGACAACGGGTGCACATAGAACATGTCTCTAAGACAATGGTTGAGATTATGAAACTGAACATGGAACAACATCCTACACCTTATAAGATTGGATGGATTCATCAAGGTCACAACATATGATTATCGAGGATTGCATAATCCTTTGTTCTATCGAGAAAAAGCTATAGTGACATTGTTACCTTCGACATTGTCGATATGGACTCATGTCACATTATCCTCGAACGACCATGGTAGCTCGACAAAAATGTTACTTGTAAGGGAAGAGAAAATACATATTCTTTCCTTCAGGATGGTCGACGTCTTGTGCTTTACCCTTTGGCCCCGACTGAAGTCCTAAAGACAAAAGCACAAGAGAAGACTGTTCTTCTCATTGACATTCATGAGTGTTAGCTAATGTTAAAGAAGCTAATGAACTTTATGCATTGTAGTACCAAAAAGAAGAAGGTTTCCGTAACTTTGGCCTGCTCGATGATATGAGGGGAACCATTGGTGGCTCTATGGTTTTAGCGGAGGTACGATATCGCCTGGCCTTGTCTAATGATGATTACGCAAAAGGAAGACCACCGTGAGATGCTAGTCAGCATCGAGAAGCATATGCCACAACACTTTCACTAAGCACATGTCTATGTATGTGCTGCGATCACTGCAACCCAAGCATTAGAATGACAGGATCCATATGTGACCTCATCATACTTGTTTAAGAAACCATCAGTGGTCACTACAAAGACAGTCTTGAAGTTGCTGGGTGGAAGGTCCGAGCAACTCAGCGGACCTACTATATTCTTATAAGAACTTGAGCACAAGTCCTTTTTGAGGAATGGGAGACTGTTGTAGCACACATTTATTTCTATCTTTTTTAGGAGTCTATCTTTTTCGTTTAAATTAGACTTTATCTTTACTAGTCTACATGCACATATTTTGTACGTATTTTAATTAGATTATCACAATATCAACTATCGTCTTTCTGTCTTTTCCAGGTGACTATTCATGTGTTGGTGCTTTCTTTTTACAATGCCAAGAAATTCAAAGTACAAATTTTATTTTATTTTATTTCTAAATTTTCTATTCAGAATAATAACCTTTGAAAAATGGTAATGACAGAAAATTTTATTATCTTTGGAACATGAAGAGTTGTATGCAAAGATGAGACTTTATAGCATGCAAACTTTATTGTTTTGGCTCTTAAATAACATAAATGACACGCAAGTTGACATAATAACGTCATGTTTATAAAATACTAAAGGGTATTTTAGGAATTCAAAAGTTTCACCACCAAGTTTTTCTATTATATAGTAGAATAGATACTTAAACTTGACTTTATCTTTATTAGGATTAGAATTAGATATTTAAATTAGACTTTTTCTTTATTAGGATAGGATTTATCTTAAATGCCTATATAAAGGCCCTTCTGTCATTGTATTGAGAATATAGAAAAATTTCATTAATAAATTTTTAGGCTTTGTGATAATTTTGAGAGTACTTTCTCTGCGTCATGTATTCGACCTCTTTGGCGATCAAAACCCCTTGCAAGCAAGAGCTCTCGTGGATTTGAGAAACCTCTAGGAAGAATCCTTCACAGGCAATCTGATAAAGGTTTGAGGTGTCAGTCGACCTTCAGAGGTACGAAGGTGGTCCAGTTATGTTCCAATGCAATTTTGATGATAAATTCTTTCATTTTACACAGGGACGGATCCAAAAATTATAGCTAGGATGGGCTACCAAAAATTTGGAGAGGCTAGAGGTGGACTAGTCCATATAAAAAAATTCAAAAACTAAAATTTACATGGTGAAAAAAAGTATAAAAAAAAATTGGGGTGGACTTCAGCCCACCCCCATGGACCACTTGGATCCGCCCTAATTTTACATGCTTTTACCCTCTTGTGCAAGCAAGAGCCATTGTGGATTCGAAAAAACTCAGGGATGGACCCTTCACAGGCAATCCGACAAGAATTTTGAGGCGTCAATCGACCTAGAATATTAGTAGGTTGCTGTTAATATATACATGGCGGTAGAAAATAAACACTGAAAAACTAGTTCTATTTGTCCATAGGAGGTGTAGCCTGTTGGATAAACTGGTGGAGGATGAATATCTTTGACGTTTTGCTCGCAGATCTGGAGAAAAAAAAAACATAAAAAGGAAACTAGTCCTGTTTGAAAATTAATTTTCAATGATACGTCAACAATCAAGATGAGTCATCTAATAAGTAGTTTGCGTTCAAGTTTGTCAAGGCTGACGAGGGGTTCATATCCTTACATAACTTCACTCCCACTTCATGATGTGGATCCAGATCTTGCAAAAGTGACCTGCAAACAATGTGTAATAACTACCGTTCTCAAGTTTTGCAATAAATAACTTGGTTTCCAAATTGGTTGCAACTGTGGGCCAAACTAAAACTATACGCACGTAGGTCAAACCATTTGATCTCCATTTGCATTCTAGGGTTCGTTCAAGCATGGTGGCTTGACTTGTACCGCATGGACTTGGGGGGAAGGACTATTCAAGATGGGCCCCATCTCTTTGTAGTTTTCAGTGCTTTTTGTAGTAGTAGATGATGTAAATGTTCACACTGACAACTTTGTTGTCCCATCTCATGCATTGACCCTTGGCTTAGAATTGGATTGGAGTGGAACAAGCCAAGTTGTACTTCTACTATATGTTTGTTTCCACATTGGCAACATGGACAGCTAATTTTTAATTGTTTAATGTTTAGTTGTTATATATATATATATATATATATATATATATATATATATATATATATATTTTTTTTTTTTTTTATATAGGGTCGTTCTACCATACATCTCCTGGAAAAGGATGTATCGATACATCCGAAATTTGGACCGTTGGATGTTGATCCAATGGTTCGGATTGAATAATAGTGTAGAAACATCATTTAATGCTGATTTAGACTTTTGACCTGTTGGTAACTTGCTTTAGCATGTCATTCTTCACTTTAATTTTTTCAATGAACACCCTAAATTAACTCATATTTACTCTCTTTTTCGTCCATCCAATTTAATATTTCGTAATTTTTTTTTTTTTGTTACAGGCCGTCGTGGTGGTGGTGTTGGTAGTTGTGGTGGAAAGAGAAACGGAGATGAAGAAGGAAATAAGAATCGGTCCGGATCGCGTCGAACGTCGTCGAGCCCTCCTAGAACAACGAGGAGTACCAGCTGCGCCGAGAAGAATCGGTCCGGTTCGCGTCGGACGTCGTCGAAACCTCCTCGAACAAGAAGAAGTACCAGCGGCGCCGCTCTAATTTTACTGTCCATGCCATTGTCAGAAATCTTATTTTTCATCTAATAATTTAATATTTTGTTAATAAAGCTACATGTCATGGTGGTGGTGGTGAACTGAGGAAACCTGCTTCTGAGGTCGGACGGATCATCTGCTCACATATTTAAAAAAAAATCTGTATTGATCGGACGAAATATTTTTTACTTTTCTAATGATAATATTTTCGAAGAGAATATTTTTTTTGGACGGTGAATGGCCATTCTCTTTGCTTTTAATACGACGAATGGACGGAGAATGGCCATTCTCTTTGCTTTTAATACGGTGAATCGACGGAGAATGGCCATTCTCTTTTCTTTTAACACGGAGAATGGTCATTCTCAAGGAGAATGGCCATTCTCCGTTCTTTGAAAACGGAGAATGGACACTCTCTATGCTTTTAACAAAGTATGGTACATTTAGGACTGGAAATGTTCAAGTATCTCATATTTTTTTCACCAAATATTTACAGTATTTTTAATATCATTTACCATAGTACATTCATTTAATATTAAATCATTTTCAAGAAAATCCGAATATCATTTTATCAGGCTTCCACTGTATGGCTGCACAAAATTTCTTGCGAGTGTTTGAATATAATTAACCTACTATCAAAGAGAATTTTTCTTACATTACATTATGCATTACACTGGCATCGACTTCATACTGATGGCATCGATGTACTGATGGCAATAACAAAGGATGAACAGACAGGATTACAATTATGCTTCAGCAATAACAAGGGATGAACAGGCAGGATTACAATTTTGCTTCAGCAATAACAAGGGATGAACAGGCACTGGCATCGAATTCATACTGATGGCATCGATGTAATAATTTTTTACAGAAAGCAAAACAAATTACAATCAAATAAAGTTTTAGTGATCCCAGGAATGTATCCGTAATGAGGCCACCTGTAAACCCTAGGAATGCACCCAGGACTCATGAAATCTGTGATGAGTATCTGCAAATCAAAGGAATACACCAAAATATCAATATCATCTATGAAGGCCAACTGCCAACCAAATAAACGCTTCAACCAAAAAATCATAATCAAATTAAGTATACTTTATTCCAAGTCCAATAAACTGCATAATTCACGTTACAGTAATCTGCCCAATCCACGTTAGTAATTCAACATAGAACCTGCATAATTCACAATACAATAATCCAAATAAATATCAGACCTACTCTAAATTCAAGACCATATTACATTTTCAAAACAAATTACGAACTATGCACTTAGCACAAGCGAAAAGTTTAGTCTTACAATATTTCAAACACAAAATTTAGTTTGACCGCCATGACCAACAAATATTCAGAACCATATTACAAGTCAAATATTACTTCCAAATTGAAATAAAAGATTCAAAACTCAAAAGATGAATCTTCATAGCCATCTCCATCTTCTTCTTCTTGTTTCTTTTTTTTTCTTCTTCTTCTTCTTTCTCAAAATATCCTTCACCTACACCTTGAGGGACGGATTAAGAAAAATTATAGTCAGTATGGACTCACTGTATATATAGAAATGACATCCAGAAACATAAATAGAAGTATCAAAGTGATGGCTAGCATTAAAGTGTCAATGTGCACAGTGTGTATTTTTACATAAGAGTTTGGGCTAGCCCCATTTACCTTTTTCATGAGGGAAGGAAAATCTTATTCTTGGTCAGCAAATTCAACCTCTATCTGGTTAATCTTATCCAGAATCAATTTCTGGTTGTCGGATATAGTCTTCATCTCTTTGAAGACATTCTCAAAGTTTGCAGCAACAAAATTGTATAGATCATCAATCCTGTCCTTAGTATTTTTTATTCCATAAGTTGATGGTTTTCCAGATGTTGATGGTTTGCTTGCAGCTGCTGTCCATTTTTCAAACATTCGAGTGAAGGTTAGTTTTTTCATGGGGCCTTTGTTTTTAATATAAACATCCCCTGCTAAGCTTGGGACAAAATGTTTATTAGCCATCGAGCATATAAATCCTCCGAAAGGGAGAGCTGTCCTTGCAGTTGGTTTTTTCACGAGATGCATCATTCTACTGAACATGTAGGAACCTATATCCATCCTTTTTTTTCTTCCCCATATAATAAAGAAATTTTACTCTCTCGGGATGGATGGAAAACTCATGTCCAGTAGGGTTGAGTGTTTGAGATACGTAGGCATGCAATAATTTATACAAAGTTTTTAATTGATCTTTGTATACATTTTGAGGGGTCTTGGCACCCATTGAAACACCTGTAATCTCATGAATTACATCCGTCATGGAAACATTATCAATATCTTTCATATCAAACTCAGGAACTGGATCAAATCCATAAAATTCGTTGATGACAGCAGCATTTACCCTAGTCAGTTTTTCTCTCAGAAACACCAGTTATTGATCCTCTTCTTTTTCTTTAATTTCAGCCGAAAGATTTGAGTAAAATTCTCTTACTATTGTTTGGGAGATTTTCTCAAGACAGGATTTGTTCAGTTTCTCCAATTGATAGAATTTCAATATATCCAGGAAAGCTTCGTCTTCGACATCATCCATCTTAATTGATCTTTCAGGCATATATAACAGCCTTTTTCTTGAAATATTTAATGTAAATCTTCTTAGATTTAGAGTCTTTAAATATTTTTACCTTCTCTCCAGCCTGGGACTTATTTGATGATTGCTCTTCCTCTTCATTTTCCTCTTCTGATGAGGATTCAAAATCCTCAGAGTACGCTGATGACTCTGTATCCGTTGCCACCTTAGCCTTCGCTTGAGTACGCCTTCGATCTTCATAAGTTGAGTCTTCCGACGATTCTGTATCGAAGATAGATCTTCCGGTCTTTGTCGAGCAATGAGTTTTTTTAGCCTTTTTTGCACGTGGCTTGGCTGCCACCTCCGCTTTCATTGTCGTTGTCGCCGCCGCTGCTTCCGCCGCTGCCCTTTCGGCCTCTGCCCTAGCGACCATAATCTTGGTTTTCGCCGCCCTTGCAAGTTCTGCCCTTCGGGCCTGTATCGCATCCCTTTGTAGATTCTTTTCCTTCGGCGACGGTCGTTGTTTCTTCGACGACATTTTGATTAGAAGATGGTTTGGGAGAGGGTTTGGGAGAAGGAAGAGGGTTTGAGAGAAGAAGAGGGAAAATTCGACCGTCTTATATGACATTGGGAAGTGGAAAAAATTAGAATAGTTTTGAGTCTCAAATTAAATTTATTACTATTATTACTAGTATAAGACGGTCAAATTTATTACTATTAAATTTAAAAAACTACTTTCCAAAATTAAATTTATTACTATTATTACTAGTATATATCCATGTGAAATCACTACATAAACCTTTGGGATTTTGAGACCCTAATTTTAAAAACTACTTTCCAAAATTAAATTTATTACTATTATTACTAGTATATATCCACGTGTTTCGTATAAATTATTGAAAAATTTGGCAGAAAAAACGCGGTGGAAACATGTTTATTTAAAAAAATTTGACAACATATTTAAGAATGTGAAGTTTAATCTCAATATTTCTATTTTTCGAATATTTGATTAAATTTTTGAAAATAAGAAGACTATGTACTTAAAAAGAGTAAAATTGAAACACTCAAAGTTGTCCTCTATTTTACTTTGTAATCATATTTAAGATGGATTTGACGGCAAGATTGACGCTGGCAGCATAATCAATTCTATGACGTAACAAGTCATTGATGGGAATATCGTCGCTGATATATGGATTTGACGTAACAAGATTTGTTAATTGAAAAATAGATAAAGAACAATGCTATAGTTAGCAAATGGGTGTAAGTTGTAAGAAGGTTGTAAAAGTTTGATTGTAGCCGAAACCAAATTGAGTTAACAAAATATTATATTTCATTAAATTCCAGCTTCGTCACCGGAACATTCTCCGACGAAGTATACAAGAGGAGAACAAAAAACTGTAAAAAAAAAAAAAGAGGTCAACCCCTCATTGGCCTCGCGGAGGATCTCCGCAAAGTCCTGCAGGGTGCGCACACCCATCCTATGGTACAGGTGGCGAAACGCTTTCCTCTTCTCCAGAGAATCCCGTTCCTCCGGAGTGATCGGCAACAGGTCAAAGTTGGGTGCCGGATGAAGAGGTCGAGCGATGACCTCCAATGACAACCCGCAGGAGGTCAGGAAGTCCGCAGCCGCTGCTAGCCAGTCATGGGCCGGAGGCGGCGCAGAGGGTGCTCCATGCGGAGAGGCTCGGCGACGACTGGAAGAAGACTCTGGCAATGGTTCCAACCAGATGATCTTTTTGGAGCCATGTTAAATGTGCAACCTACTCAGATGTATGGGGACCCCTATGTATATATATACACGTTCCTAACCGACTCTTCTTATTCCTTATTGGAAGTTGGGGATTTTCAATTTTTTATTCCTTATTGGAAGTTGGGGATATAATGCTACAGTTACAACCAAATGCTTACAACACTCTTACAACCTTCACCCATTGCTGACATGTGGGCTATGGCCCACATGTCAGCAATGGGTGAAGGTTGTAAGAGTGTTGCAAGCATTTGGTAGTAGACTTAGCATTATTGATGTCTTATTCCAAGCTTAGTTGGTTGTGCTGTTTGGCTTTTACATGGAAGGCCTAGGTTCGAGTCTGGTGTTTGGGTTCTGTAGAAATTTTCTATTGTTAACATTTTTTGGGTACTATTATATGCTTTTAACTTAGTATGGAACAATTTTTGGGACTGTTAATGGCCATTCTCCGTTCCTCTAACACGGAGAATGGTACATTTAGGACGAAGAATTGTACATTTAGGACGGCGAATGGTACATTTAGGACGGAGAATGGTAAATATAGGACGGAGAATGATACATGTAGGACGGAGAATGGTACATATAGGACGAAGAATGGTACATTTAGGACGGAGAATGGTACATTTAGGACGGAGGTAGGACGAAGAATGATACATGTAGGACAGAGAATGGTACATATAAGACGGAGAATGGTACATTTAGGACTGTTCTGTAGGGTTGTAAATTTTAAATAGTTTGGATGTTTAGTTTTGTTTTGAATCTATATAAATTGGTTTTGAAGGCTGGTGAAGATGAATTAGTTTGGCTGTTTGGCTGTATAAATAGATTTTAAAGGGTTGTAAAAAAGAAACCAATGTTTTCGTATCGATCACCATTAATTATGGTGAATGGCACTGATACCACTAATATGAGTGTAATTTGTACCGCCAGAATTCATTTTGAATAAGGTAAAATCTGTGTTGGAAAATGGCAAAATCTCTTGGATATGATTACACTGAGATGTTGTATTAATGGTAAAATCTGTGTTGGAAAATGTCGAAATCTCAGAAGTGAGCCGTCTTAGGCGTCATTATATCACAGTCCATTTTATTTATAAAAAAAATTAATCATGTAAAAAATTATTGACAAAAGTAAAATTTTGTCAAAATGGAGAATCGAACTCATAAAAAATATCTTGTATGTAGACTAGTGAAAAATATAAAGAAATGCATGCATGCATGCATGCTAATGTTTTCACCATTCATCCTAGGAATGATTGATGATATCTAAATCATTATACATCTCGTATCCAGGTTCCCCTGGGACTGGGATTACATCATCAAAGGGTTTTTTAAACGTCTGTATTGAATAACAAATTTTCCATAGTTCGTCGTCGAAGTGCACGTTGAAGCACCCACGTATATCGAACACGCGAAGACCCTTGCAGTTGCATATGATAGATCACAGCGTGTCTCCATTGAACATGCCAAATCCCATATGTATGTGCTCGAGACGCGGCATCGAATCAGCCACGGCCTTTTCCTCCGTTTCGTTTTTCGTGTCCAACACGAATCTGTTCCTGAGCATGAAATCTGGAGGGGGCATGTTCCTACTCAGCTTGACCAGATGTTGGCAATACTTTCCGGCAGAAAATATTCCAGTCGACGTGATATAGAGGCTGTAGCTAATGTCGAGTTCTTCCAGCACATGGAGAAACTCCAAGTGTCTCACGAAAGTTTTATCACTCACGTCGCACTTCGGAACGCGCAGCACCCTTAGAAATTTTCCACTGTATTATAAAATGGGAAAACATCAATAGAAATTAACAAAAGTATACGTAAAATTTTGTAATAGAAAAAATAAAGTATTAGAATAAGACCAAATAAAATTTTGCATTGGCCTTAAACATGCAAAACAGAAGGCTGCTTCGTCGAGCTTGTACGCGGAGAAGGATCCTAGATATCCCCCACTGCGAGCCACGAGCTTCATTACGGTCAAACTAATCTCAGCGGTTTGCTGGGTCCTCCGGCACCATTGTACCAAGTCGACGTTAGACCAATAGTCTAAGGGACCGTTGAGCACCTTCCACCACGAACGGCAAACTAGGGCCACATTGTACATTACCTCATCCGCCGGCATCCCCGACAGTATCAGTATCATCGAGAGAATCTCGGTAGGGATGACGGCCCATCCGCTGCAGTTGATCTTGCACTTGCTCCTCTCCATTGCGACTGTTCTTCTTCTCTCCTTTGTTTCTCTCTAGTCGGATGGGTTCTCTTCTTTGGAAAAGACTATTTAACCCCTCGTTTAGGGGGTGTAACCCGCTCGTGGAGGGGTGTGACACTGTGACCGAACAAGGCACGAATCTATTGGAAAATAACGGTAATGCTACTGTATTAATATTAGCAATTAGTCGTTTGGGCTCCCAACATATTTGGGTGATGCCATCTCCCATTATGTGGCATCTGACATGGCAGATGACATAACAGCTGACATGGCAAATTTTTACCCCAAAAATTAATTATCCAAATTTTTTTAATGTTAATGTCAATATTAATATTAATGTTAATGTTAATGCTAATGCTAATGCTAATATTAATGTTAATATTAATATTAATATTAATGTTAATAATAATGTTAATGTTAATATTAATTAATGTTAATTTAATATTAAATTATTTATTTACTATTAATTTTAATTTTAATATTAATTTTATTGTTAAATTTTGCCATGTCAGCTGTCATGTTAGCAACCATGTCATATGCTACATAATGGAAGATGGTATCACCCAAATTTTTGGGAGCAAATAGCATTTTCGTAATATTAGTTTTAATTATATTGTAAATTTTAAATTATCAGAAAAACCAATGTAGATTTAATATTAATGCTACTGTTAAATTTTCCCGATCATACCTCGATACTTACGATTGTCGACCGAGTTACCGTCTTCATCATTATCAAGTTTTCATCCGAATAATCGTCCTCGCTGGGGCGTGATGCCGCACGAGCCTGGAGTTGCGCTCGTGCAAGGCAAGATAACAGATTCACAATAGTATTTATAGCTCAAATTGATAACATAAGCAGCGAAAGGAAAACGTAGTATACAACAAGAATCCCTTTTATTGATAATGAACTGAAGGTTACAATGGCTCTGAATAGCCCAACTTAACATGCCAATTGGCTACAACGCTCATGATCTCTCTAGCTCACAAAGGTGTACATTGTTCCATACATTATACCTCTTTATAGCCAACAAATAGTCTTCGGTTGAACATCTCCATGTCGCAAGTCCGAACGCCAATGCGATAGCTCCTCTTGAACGCTAAGGACTCCATGCCTCAGCACGTCTAAGCCGAGCCCTGCCTCGAGCCGAACATATCCTGAACTTGTCCACTACCGTGTCCCTGCGGCAGATACAGTTAGACATAATCTTAACATAAACATAGTGATCGTGCTCATCTATGTCCCATTTCACCTAGCCTGCAAGGTTAGAACTTTACATAATAAATCATATCATTTCACTCAACCAACCAACCGTAAACTTAAACATATACATAAGGGTGGCAGGCCCTACGCCTGCACCCAGCGCTAATCTCAGCCCACCGGCCCTATCTATATGAAGGTCACGGTGTTTCGCACCGTAATGTATCTTTGGCATCCTTATGTGTAAGACTATGATCGCTTCGATACGGATTGCTAGCCCAATATCCGAAGGATTCCAAACTTACTGATATCATAGCTTATCACAACATTGGACGGTCGCAACCCGTCCTAATAATGCACACCATAAATACCATACATAATTCCCTTCTTTGAACTACTCGATTGAATTAAGATAATGTGCACCATAAATACCATACATAAATACCAACACTGAACGGTCATAACAATATCATAGCTTATTGAGTATATTATATTGTCATTACTTGTCCTCCATTCGGAGTTGACCGTTCTCGACAGGTTTTAATATTATAACTGTTGTTAGATAGTAGAACTAGACAGTGTTCTACGTCGTTTCTGCGGTGTAGGCTGGGACGCTGTCACGCACTTATGCCCTTACTCCGGGTACGGGTCGTGATAGGGTACGCGAGAAAGGAACAATGTCGCTACCGATTCGGTTGGGACCGATAGGTTGGAATCGGCCGGGTCGATCGAACGGGAATGGTTGAATTAAGATCCATTCCACGTTATGGAATGGCTTCTCTGGAACCAAGTCCTATATTCAGCGGGTTGCAGGTGATCGCGTAGGCGACGTTAGCGCAGCCAACCAGTCCCGTGTTTGTGCCCTTGCATTTATCCTTTCATTCGCAACAACATTAATCTTTTACCCTTGCATTTATTTTTTAGTTATTAAGACATAGCCTACATTATCTTTGAAAACTCAATCCCTTTCCCGTATTTGTGCCCTTGCATTTATCCTTTCATTCGCAACAACATTATCGATTTACCTAGGAAGGGGGTCGAGAAGAGAAGGGTCAGCCACTCACCTTGAGTTTACTTCAGGCGAGAGAATGGATCTTAATTCAACCATTTCCGTTCGATCGAGTCAATCGATCCTGACCTATCGGTCCCGACCGAATCGATAGCGACAGTGTTCCTTTCTTACGCACCCCATGGACGGAGTACGTGGTACGATGTAGGGACGGGGCACTACAGCTATAGACTAAGATGTCGTCTATGAATACTATTACGAACTAATCCAAATAATGCATGAAGATACGATTCATGGGGTCCATGAATACGGCTGGCACACTGGTCGCTCCAAATGGCATAATAAGGAAATCCCAATGTCCATACCTCGATCTGAATGATGTCTTCGTGATGACTTGCTCTCTGACTCGGATCTGATGGTACCCTCATGACCGAAAGTCAATATTCGAGAATACAGCTGCTCCCTTGAGCTGATCAAATAAGACATCAATGTACGATAATCAACACATAATCTTGACGTACCATCATTCTTCTTCACAAGAAGCATCGGTGCTCCCCAAGGCGATCCACTAGCACGAATGAATCCTTTGGTTCTGAGTTCTTCAATCATCTTGTACAAGATTTCCAACTTTGAAGGTGCTATCCTGTAGACTCTCTCCGATCCTGGTGCCGTCCCTGGAATCAAGTCGATGGTGAAAACTCTGCCTCACCGGAAAATGAAAACTCTGCCTCACCGGGAATACCAAAAATAATCCTGCCAATATGGCAGTCTATCTTGTGTATTGCTCCTTCAACCAATCCATTCCTAGGCCAAGGGACCGATTCGGCCCGCCGCAAAAGGGTCGTCGTCTAACCCAACTATAGTCCGTGATGGCTTGACATTGCCAGTGGCCTTCACACCCTTTTACTGCTTAACAAATGCACGTGACACGGGACGGTGCTTGCTATACTTCGATAGCCCAACAAAACTCTTTTCTAATGTGTTCGTGCAACGACTTGACAAGCAAGGGCTACGTCAAGCCTTGCATCAAGGGAACGTGCTGTGCACGCGTTCGACTTGAACAATCAAGTTCTTTGGGTGCATAGACTTAAGCAAGAAGCAGTAAAATACGACTTAAACTACGGGACAAGCGAATGTTAATATTAATTGTAGTTCCAATTACATTTTAAATAAAAAAGAATGCAATTTTAACTTTAACTAGTTTGAAGCAAATGTTAAATCAAAAACTATTTTAAATTTTAGTATTAATATTAGTTTCAATAATATTATAAATTTTAAATTAACAGGAATGCCACGGTATTAGAAACCTAGCTAGCTGATGTCACGTTGCTCGGGGCTCGGTTAGTGTTCGTCTAAACTCGGACGTGCGAACTAGTTATTAGTAATGATAACCAAAAATTGAATTTTAAGTTTAAAATCTAGTCGAGCTCGATCCTTCCTCTTTATCCCATCTCCCATACTCTCTCTTTCTCTCTCTCTCTCGGGTTCTCTCTCACAGGTTGTGTTCCTTACACAACAGATCCCATAGCATTAAATGCTCTGCATGCGTTATCCTACACAATTTAATAATAAACACTGATACCATATCATTAGAAGAGTAAAAGTTGTCTTGGAAGTTGTAAAAATTTACTTTGTATTGTCTTCTCAATACTTTTTTGCATTGGAGATGACTTTTTAAACTTATTGTCATTTGTGAATATAGCCGCCTATGCAAGATATTGTCTTCTGCCTCATGCCACATAGGATACACAACACATAACAAGACAATAGGGTTTCGTAGCATTAAATGTTGCTGCATGCATTATCCTACAGAAGAGGGCCACGTGGAGAATATTGTTGCATGCTTCCTCATGCGTTATTAGCTACACAATTTAATAATACATGTACCCAGAAGACGAGAAAGTTGTGTTGTTGGAAGTTGTTTCCTTAAAATTATGCTTGCTCCTAGAATCACTCAAGATTTTTCATGAGTCATCAAAAGAGGGCCACGTGGCGGAGTTACAAGGAAGACGAAAAGGTTGTGTTGTTGCCTTGCTGGAAGTTGTTTCTTCCTGAATAATGTTTTTTGTACCTCCAAATTGCACTTTCAAACTGTCTATCCTTACGTGGCAGCTGACGTGATATGTTGATCTGGCAGCTGACGTGGCAATTTTATTTTTTAAATAAAACTAAAAATAAAAATTAACATTAAAGTTAATGTTAACATTAACATTAACATTAACATTAATATTAATATTATCGTTAACATTAACAGTAATATTAATATTAATATTAACATTAACATTATCATTAATATTAACATAAATTAATATTAACATTAAATTAACATTGATATTAACGTTAAATTATTATGGAGAAAATTGGGTAGTTAACTTTTTGGATTAAAATTTGCCATGTCATCAGTCATGTCAGATGACACACACTATTATTTAACATGCCACATCAGATGGGAGGGCTATATATTAGAGGGACAATTTGGAGGTACAAATATAGCATTACTCTTTCTTCTTGTATTGTTTCTTGTCCTTCGTTTCTTCTGCTGGTTTCTAACACACTCTATTTTCTTCAATATCGACGTCACATGGAGAAACTGATCGTCGTGTGGAAGATTTAGTCGATGAAAAAAGCTTCCTTTCAAGAGGACTATCAGATGATTTGGATGATGAGCAAAGTTTGGAAGATGTTAACTTAGGAGACAGTAAAGAAGAAGATGAAAAAAACAATAGAAGAATGCATCATAACGACGACGACGACATCAACGCAAACAACGAAATGTTATTTCGCATCACCCTTTCTAATGGATTTAAGAAATGTATTATATTTTTACATTTATTTCTCATGTTTATTTTGTTTTATTCTGTTCTTGGGGACGACGGTGAATCTCCATTGGATTTCGATGCAGCGACGATGAAAAAAATATTACAGTCTGCCAACATTAACAAAGATCCAAAACATCTCTTAGAAGAAGATATTATTGGCCTACAGTTCAACTCTATTGAAGAAGCAGAGATATTCTACCGGATATATTCAAAAGCATATGGTTTCAGTATTAGAAAGAATGAGGTAAAAAAAAACAAATCTGGGATGGTGATGGTCCGTAGTTGGTGTTGTTCGAATGCGGGATTCAGACACAAGAAATACAAGGAAGCTCCTAACAGGGTTCGTGAGCCAAGAAGTGAAAGCAGAAGTGGTTGTAAAGCAATTTTCGTATTGGGTACACCGATAAAACAAAGATTTGGTTCGTCAAAAAATTTCATGTACATCACAACCATATCCTGGCGAATGATTATGAAACAGTTTTTTTGAGATCCCATCGTACGATATCACCCGCAGAGTTGGAAGAAATTAAGCTTATGAAGCAATCAGGGATGGGGACTGGACAGATATGGAATTTAATTGTCCAGAAGAAAGGTGGCTGGGATAAGGTTGGATGGACGAGAAATGATTTATACAACGCTCTAGCTCAAGATAGTAGAGCACTAGACGATGTTCATGCTACAACAACACTTACATTTCTTCAATCTAAGGAGGGCAGTGACCCAGATTTCTTCTACGCGTACCATGTAGACGAAGATTCCAGATTGACCCATCTCTTTTGGACTGACGGTGCATTTCGATTCGATTACGAATTATTTGGAGATTCACTAGCATTCGATTCTACATATAAAACAAATAGAAGTCAGATGTCGTT
Source organism: Iris pallida (assembly GCA_029216955.1). Classification (NCBI taxonomy): domain Eukaryota; kingdom Viridiplantae; phylum Streptophyta; class Magnoliopsida; order Asparagales; family Iridaceae; genus Iris; species Iris pallida. The sequence goes on from JANAVB010007600.1 coordinate 13,623,442, forward strand.
GGTGGTTCTAGTGGGTACAAACAATCATGCGATGACTTGTGTGTTTGGGTTTGCAATGATCCATAATGAGACTGCAGAGACATATTCTTGGGTTCTAGAAAAATTCCTAGAGTGTATGAATGGCAAATTACCAGTGACAGTTCTCACGGATGGGTGCAGATCCATGAATAAAGCAATTAAGGATTTAATGCCCAGCGTAGTTCATCGAACGTGCTCATGGCATATCCTAAACAATACTGCCATACATGTACACCGAGAGGGTTTTCACAATAAACTGAGTCTTCTGATTAAAAGGTACATCGCACACTTGCTACTTTACTTTGAAGTATGTTGTTGTTACAATATCACAACTTTAGTTATTGTCCATGTTTTCTAAACAGGTACAATTCAGTCGAAGAATTTGAAAATCGTTGGCAGCAGATGCTAACATATTATAATATAGAGAAAAATGAGTGGACCACTGCATTGTACAGAACGAGGGAGCGATGGGCGGACACATTCCTACGTGGAAATTATTTTGGCGGTTCTACTGCAACAAATAGATGTGAATCTATGAACGCATTTCTGAAAAAGTTTTTGAATGAGAAGCTGCCACTCTGGAAGGCCCTTCAAAATTGTGACTACGGTTTGGCGGCCTTACGTTACGGCCAGATGAGTAAGCATGTCACTGATAAACTTTCAACACCAGTTGTGAATCAAACTAGCATGGCCGTAATAGAAGGTAAATTTGCCGCAATTTACACTAAAACGGTGTTTATAGATGTAAGGAAGAAAATCACACGTTCTGATGCATATACTGTTCTCCATCATCACATCATAAGAGAGGAAGAAGTTTGCACTGTCCAAAAGTATCTGTCGCTAAACAGTGTCAGCCGGAAGGTTACATTTGATCCGGTCGACAACATCATATATTGTGAATGCTTGTGGATGGAGACCAAGGGAATTCCTTGTAGGCATATTTTTTTCAGCAATGAAGAGATTGCAAATTGAAGATATTCCAAAGAACTTGATAAAATCTCGTTGGCTCAAGGATTGCAAAGAGAGTTCTCTCTCCGGACCTGGCTCAGAAAGAAGATTCATCCACCCAGACAGTATTGAGAGCAGAAGGTATGGTGGTATTAATGAACAAGTTAATCTATTTACATACTATTGTAAAAAATCAAGCAAAATTCAAGAGAGGGGAACGGAGTTGATGTCGTCTGTTCTGATGGAGTTGAAAGAAATGGTGACCGATATTGGTGAAGAAGAACAAATGGTAGCTGATGCAGTTCATGGAGTGCATGAAGCTTTAAAAGAGCCAAATCCGGTAGCAACAAAAGGAAGGCCTTCTCAAGGGAAATCAAGCCAGCCTACAGAAAGTCAGCCTATCCCGAAGCCTAGAATTTGTAGAGTTTGTAAAAAATCGGGTCACGATTTTCGTAATTGTAAAGTACGAAAGCAAAATAGCGACAAAAAGCAAATGGAATAAAATGAAACGTCGTTGACTTAAGACAATGTCTTTCTTATGTGGCAAGATGTCATTCACACGAGACAATTAGATAAAAAATATGTTCTCCAATGCAAAAGTTTGAGAAGACAATTAGATAAAAATGGAGAATATCAAATTCCAAGTTCAAAACGGAGAATATCAAAAATGGAGAAAATATGTTCTCCGTGCAGTTCAAAACGGAGAATATCATTCTCCGTTTCAAATGACACGGAGAATATCATTCTCCGTTTCAAATTAAAACGGAGAATGAACATTCTAATGTAATTTTAACACTGGGAATCTTATTCTCCGTTTCAAATTAAACGGAGAATGCCGTTCTCCGTTCCAAATTAAACGGCGAATAGAATCCTCAATCGTTTTAATACTGGGAGCGGCATTCTCCGTGCAGTTCAAAACGGAGAATATAATTCTCCGTTACAAATGAAACGGAGAATATCATTCTCCGTTTCAAATTAAAATGGAGAATGAACATTCTAATGTATTTTTAACACAGGGAATGCTATTCTCCATGTAATTCAAAACGGAGAATTCTATTCTCCGTTTAATAAAACACGGAGAATGCTATTGTGGTGTCGTAGTTATAATGCTAGACTTGTATTTAAGAGGTCATTGGTTTAAATCTTGACTATAACAAAATTTTATTTTATTTATACTTTTTTTGTAAGTTATGTATGGGCCCATTTAAAAGGGAAAAAACTTTGATACAGTAGGGGGTATCAAAGTTTTGATACCCCCTATGTATGACATGTGGGCCCTTCCTGCTTTATAAAATGTGTACACATATATATATACACATAAATTTTGAGAGGGCCCATATGTCATACATAGGGGGTATCAAAACATTGATACCCCCTACTGTATCAATGTTTTGATACCCCCTATGTATGACATGTGGGCCCCTCCTGCTTTGTAAAACGTGTAAACATATATATATACACATAAATTTTGAGATGGCCCACATGTCATACATAGGGGGTATCAAAACTATAATACCCCCACTGTATCAAAGTCTCTCATTTAAAAGTTAAGTAAAATTGAAGAAAATTTTTTGATACAGTAGGGGGTATCAAAGTTTTGATACCCCCTATGTATGACATGTGGGACCCTCCTGCTTTGTAAAACGTGTAAACATATATATATACACATAAATTTTGAGATGGCCCATATGTCATACATAGGGGGTATCAAAACTTTGATACCCCCTACTGTATCAAAGTTTCTCTCATTGAAACCCTCATCAAAGTTGGCAGAATTCGAAGGGGCAGATTCATTGGTATTAATGGCATATAAATGGCAGTAGTTGGGAGTGTTTGTTCTAGTCTTACTTAGCTTTACTTGAGAATGGGCAGATGCATTGGTATTGATGGAAATTAATTGAATTGAATTCGAAGTGGCTGCCACTTGGCGCATGAGTCTGAGTTATTCCATGCCTATAAATGGCAGTAGTGTACGGAGAGTTTGTTCTCGTCTCACTTAGATTTTCTTGTGGAGATGGACTCTACCGATTCCCCCGCCTTGGCAAGACGCTTTCCTCTTGGTTGTCGAACTCCTCGTTCGAAGAAGCTTTGGTGGTGAAGTCCTTTAGAAGACTGAGATGTGCCTGGGTTTAGATTTATTGCCAACCCATGCTCTGTCGAAGCGCCCGCATGTTGATTCGCTCAGACTATGCACGGTGTTCCTTTGCCGCAACGAGTTCATTTGTTCGACGTGTTCCATTGGTCCGACGATGCACGGTGGTGAAGTCCTTCAGAAGACTGAGATGTGCCTGGGTTTGGATTTATTATCGTTCCACGCTCTGTCGAAGTGCCCGCACGTTGATTCGCTCGGAGTATGCACGGTGTTTCTTTGCCGCAAGGAGTTTATTTCTTCGACGTGTTCCATTGGTCCGACGATGCACGATGAAGTGATTTGCCTCAAGGAATTCCTTTTCCTCAGGGCATTCCATTGCTCGAAAGAATGCAATATGAAGTGAATTCCTTTGCAGGTCCTTTGTCTCAAGAAAAGAGTTTTACCAAGGTGGGGGATCGGTAGAGTTCATCTCCATGATGAAGAAGGATGCCTTTGTACGGTGCTCTGCCTCAAGGAATTCCTTTGCCTCAGTGAGTTCCTTTGGTCGGACGATACACGATGAAGTGATTTGCCTCAAGGTGTCATCCAACAGTTTCTATGCTCTGATGATGCACGATGAAGTGATTTGGCTCAAGAAATTCCTTTGCCTCAAAGCGTTCCATTGCTCTGACGATGCACGATGAACTGAATTCACTTCATTGTGCATCGTCAGAGCAATGGAACTCCTTGAGGCAAAGGAATTCCTTGAGGCAAATCACTTCATCGTATTTCGTTAGAGCATAGGAACCTTTGGATGACTCTTGAGGCAAATCACTTCATCGTGCATCGTCAGAGCAAGAGCAAGATGAATTCCTTGAAGCACAGGAACAGAAGCAAAGAAATTCCTTAAGAGAAAAGGACCTTGCAAAGGAATTCCTTGAGGCAGAGCACCTTGCAAAGGCATCCTTCTTCATCCTGGAGATGCACTCTACCGATCCGCCACCTTGGCAAGACTCTTTCCTGTTGGTTACTGAAAGAGCCCAAGGGTTTGGGTTGATTGCCAACCCACACTCTGTCGAAGCGCTCGTACTTTGATTCGCTCTGACTATGTACGAAGTTCCTTTGTTCATGGAGTTCCATTGCTCTGACTATACATGGAGTTCCTTTGTTCAGGGAGTTCCATTGCTCTGACGATGCACGATGAAGTGATTTGCCTCAAGGAATTCCTTTGCCTCAAGGAGTTCTATTGCTCTGCGATGCCCGCACGCAGCTAACATTCAACTTTTTTTCTTGATAGTAGGATTTTATATAGTAGTTCAGACTTCCATATGTAAATAAAGTTAAACTTTTCATGGTTTTTACAATGTAAATGTAACTCAAAAAATAATTTTATTATAAAAGACAGAGCAGAGCAGACATTATAAAAGACAGAAGTTCCCTTGAAAGCAAATTCTTAGCCCATACTAACCTCATCATTGTAGTCTTCTTAGCCCATACCAACCTCGTCATATTCTCATCAAGCTCATCTTTATTCTCCTTTTCAAACTAAATAGAGAATAACATTCTCCATTTCAAAAGACACGGAGAACGTCATTCTCCGTTTAAAAAAAATGGAGAATAAACATTTTAATGTGTTTTACCACTGGAAATGTTATTCTCTGTTTCAAGACAGACGAAGAATGTTATTATCCATTCCGAAATAAACAGTGAATAGAATCCTCAAACGATTTAATTTAAACGGGAAAGTTATTCTCCGTTGAAGATAAACGGAGAATAGAATCCTCAAACTTTTCGTGGTTTTGACAATGTAAATGTAATTCAAAAATAATTTTATTATAAAAGCAGAGCTTATAAAAGACAGAAGTTCCTTGTCCAATTAAATAATTATATTGTTGTTTTACAATGTCATTGCTTGGTTCGTGTTACATATTTGCTTTTAAGCAACTTCTTAGCCCATACCAACCTCATTTTTGTAATCTTCTGGTGAGTTTCATCGCATTTCCTTCCGATATTTCGAAAGGAGTAGTCGTCAACATATTCATATAATACGCCGTGTACAAGAGACAGTTGGGTGCCCATTGTTGTGGGCAATTTGGAGAACAATTCAGCACTTTGCACTTATACTCCATCTTCGCCGGGCATCTCTCCCTCATCCTATCAACTTTTCTCCTGACGATAGGCTCTAAGGTGTTCTTCATTAATTCTGTATCCACCTTGCACTTTTCGTATGTGTTTTGCCTCAAGGAGTTGTAGTGTGTCCAGTCGTAGGAGATAAAGTTGAATGTGAGCAGAGTATAGTGTTTCATGGATGAATTAAAGAGTGGGATGAATAGTAACTCTATGTCGTCCTCCAAACCCATGACGAAGTCTACTACATCTGTTTGGATGTCTTGAAGGGCGCCGGCTTTTGCTTCTGGTTTATTGGCACGTTCAACGATGGTCTGTTTCCCAAAAACAAAACACAATATCATGAGTAAATTTTCTGTTTTTCATCGGTGTACACATAAATATGGATTTTTTTGTTTGAATTCTTACCAATGTGTGGGCCATCATGAATGCAGACCACTTATGTGATTGGGGCACCGACTTTTGCTTCTGGATCAATGGTACGTCCTTTGAACTAGACGGGGGACAAGGACACCTTCTTTTAATGCCTTGAATTTCTCTCAGCTTTTTTATTATTAGGTTCAGTATGCCAGCCTCCATGTCTTCATAGTTGAGTATGTCTTGCAGGTCTATTACCGACAGCTCGACTGTGACTCCATTTTCACCCTCTTCAGACAAAAATGAGTATACAATATCACTGCACATAAATTTAGTTTAGATTAAATTAATAAAGATAGATTCTCATTACATAATTGTGAAAAAATTCTAGAAAAAACAAAAGAAAAAAAGGGTTCTGATACATTCTCTGGACACTTTTTTTTGGAAATTACGATGTCGATGTATTGCTTCTTCAGCTCTTCATCCGCATCTTTCCAAAGTAAGAGTTCATCGCATTCCCTTAGTATGACACGATTCTTCTTTAATTCAGCCATTTTGGCGTCTCCTCGGGATTTCGGAGCGGCATTAATCTTCTGCTTTTTATTAGCCTCTCCAACTGTATCTTTTCCAAGGGAGTAACATCTTCAACGCCTAATGGCGCTGATGGTTTTCTGAACCTCTTTTCCCCCGATCCTCCTCTTTGGCTTCTTTTGGAGCAGCAAGTTCAGCAGCTGCTTCAATCTTCTGACGCTGCAATGCTACGACCATGGCTTCGAGATTAACGATTTTCCTATCCTTTTCAGTGGCTTCAATATTGAACGATTCAACTTTATTTTGAAGCTCCATTTTCTCCTCAACGAGCCTTTTATTTGTTTCTCTGAGTTGCTCGGTTGTTCGGTCTGAAATAAAACAAACAACAATAAATGTATGATGTGAATCTAACATGGAGAATGACATTCTCCGTGTAATATAATACGGAGAATAGAAATTTAAAATATAAAAGATTTTACCTTGTGCATGTACCTCTGCAATAAGAACAGAATTCTGCTTTCTCAAATCCTCCAGTTCATGCATAGAGCCCTCCATCACAATGTTGACTACACGTTGTTGCGCTTCTTCTGCCTCGAGCTCTTTCAGCTTTTCTTTGAGTATGGCATTCTCAAGGTTGGCTGCACGTAACTGCGCTCCTTGTGCCTCCATCTCTTTTAACTTTCTTTGAGTTCTTCATTCTGCGCAAGAATATCAGAATGATGTCTTCTCAAATCCTCCAGTTCATGCACAGAGCCCTCTATCACAACGTTGACTGCACGTTGTTGCGCTTCTTCTGCCTTGAGCTCTTTCAGCTTTTCTTTGAGTATGGCATTCTAAAGGTTGGCTGCACGTAACTGCGCTCCTTGTGCCTCCATCTCTTTTAACTTTTCTTTGAGTTCTTCATTCTGCGCAAGAATATTAGAATGATGTCTTCTCAAATCCTCCAATTCCTTTGCTGAGTCGTCCATCACAGCGCCCATTTTATGATGCTGTGGTATCCGTTGTTCATCAAAATTATCCCCACCTGCTTCTTGGTGTTCTTTCTCTCCCTCTTTTTCAACTTCTTCTATAGGTGGCTCATCTTCTTTTTGCCCTTCTTCTTCCCCAACAGGTATAAACCAGATCTTCCAATATCATCTTGGATCTCATTTTGTTGTGATATTCGGCCTTGAGGAAGTTTGAGATTTCGTACCCATTCCATGTAAAAAATCTTGGGTAATCAGGAATTGGGGCGAACTTCCTTTCCACAAATTTACTATGTTTTGCAAACCAATAGAGAAAGTATATTGTGCAACCTTCCAATTTGTGGAAAGCCATTGAGTAATCCCCCTGTTTAGTTTTGCTTCTACTCCTCTTTATGCTATCTATTACATATGCCAGGATTAACCTTAGCCAGCATATACTGTTGAAGACGTCCACACTGTCTACCAAGGCCAAGAATTTGTACGGCAAATTTGAACCGCCAGACTTTGTGAAGAATACTGTTTGGCACAAGTGAAAGATTATCAGCTTGGCCAAATCATCTGGATTAACAGCGTTATCTCCGCCACGAAGCCATCGTAACAATTCAAAGAACTTGTCTCTCACTTCGTTATTCGTGACTTCTGAGTGTTTGTCCTTAGTATTAGCCAGCAATCTTGTGAAGTGATCTCTACACAGGCTCAATGATGCTGGTGGTGTGGGCTGTTGTTTTTCCTTTATCAATCTTCTGTAAGAAACATCATCATCGCTTTCTTCATTCAGCGGTAGACCGAATATGACTGCCATATCGTCGACGCTTGGCACGATTTTAACAGTGGTGCTCAATTCAAAGCACCCGACGCCATCTTCTTCTTCTGTGTAACTTGCAATTAAATTCTCAAGCCCTTCCGTTACCTTGGCCACTTCGGAGACGTGGACTCTGTTTTGGTAGAAAATCTCGACAAAATTCCAGAAACCGGTATTCTTCAAGGAACCAATAACTGGCTCAGGTAAACGGCCAACATCTTGATTGACCTCCTCCATAAGATTTAGCATTGGCTTGAAGGTAGAACGGAAAAGTCTTGAATCCTTATTCCTGACAGATTTTTTTCTACAAAACAAAAAAAAAAAAATTAGGTCGGACATGGCCATTCTTATGGGTTTTAACACTGGGAACGGCATTCTCCGTGTAACTAACACGGAGAATGTCATTCTCCGTTTCAAATGACACGGAGAGTGTCATTCTCCGTTTAAAATAAAACGGAGAATGAACATTCTAATGTGTTTTAACACTGGGAATGTTATTCTCCGTTTCAAGTTAGACGGAGAATTCCATTCTCCGTTCCAAATTAAACGGCGAATAGAATTTAACATTCAAATGCGTTTTATGACGGAGAATGTCATTTTCCTTGTAATATATACAGAATTTGCGAACATAAAATCAAGTTATACCTTCTGTTTGCACTTCTTCTTGCACTTCTTTTTGTTTAGCAACTTTTTCCTTTTTCTTTTGTGAACTTTCTTAGAATAGGGTTTCGGTTGTTCTCCGTCTATCGCTTTTGGATTTTCTGTAACTGGTGCATCTTCTCTAATTGGTGATGCTGCCGGTGATGATTCTGCCGCTGATGCCGACATGGTGTGAAGATTGCGAATGGGAGGAAGGTTTGAAGATTTTGGAGGAGAATGACCTAGGTTTGAGTACAGAGTGGAGTATGGAAGAAGAGGAAGAATCGAAACGGTTTTCTTTTTTTTGTAATAAAAGGGTTCGGGGTGTTTTGAATTAATTAGAAGGGCAAAAATGTCATTCGATGGAAGGGCAAAAGACTCCTTTCTGCTTAATTATATTAATTTGAAGGGCAAAAATGATTCTGCTTAATCAAAAAGAATCGAAGCCGTTTGGCAAAAATGTCATTACAACTCAACAAAACAAATGAACATAATACATTAGGGGTTTCCATACATTAGATATAAAAGAAGAAAAAAAAATCATCGTCTTCCATATTCAATCATTTCAGATTGGACTTCTTTAGCTCTTCATTGTGCTCTGAAGTTGTAATCCATTCAGCAGCTTTGCGTCTTTCCATTCCCGCAACAACTGCATATAACAAACATAACATCAAAAATATTGCTCTAAAAAGTGTAAGTTTTTGACGACATATTTTCAGACTTACATTGCGAGAACGGTAGTCTAGACTACATCGGTCTTTCATGAATGCAATTACAAAAATCCCACAATCAACAGAATTGCCTTGGCGGGAACATAAGAAGGACGTTTTATTGCAAAAGTAGAAAAGCTGAACCTAGCATCTCTCAACTTCAAAATCTCTTCTTCGAGAAAGAGATCCAAATTTGAAAGCTACAATTACCAGAATACAATATGTATTAGTACCGCGTATCTTGTACCCAATTCATAAAAATTGATGAATATGAGCTTACTATTTCTTTTATGACTGTTTTGTTTTGAATCGGATCATCTTTAGATGCAAGTGAGTCCCAAATTTCAACAGTCCTTTTTTTAACCAGAACTCTTGCAAGAGTATAGTGTCCGTCCAAATGAATGGGTATGTATATCTGAATCAGGATTAATTAGGTAAAACAAATTAGTAAATTTTCAGAAAATTAGGATTAATATTTAAACAGAATACATTAATACCTCGTTACAAGTGCTTAAAGATCCCATGTAATCCTGAAAATATTTGTACTTCTTCCATATTTGATGAAGCTTTTTCGGATGGAGGTAACGTTTCTTTCTACATACACATCAACTAATACATTACGAAGGACAAACAAACGAGAAAATTGTTAATGCATATGCATTGAAGAATAAAATGCTCACTCACCGATATCTTTATTGGTAAAAACCATACATTAGCTTTATTGGAGGTTCTTTTCCGTTCCTCCGCGGTGAGAAGAGCAAGACAATGCCTACAATCTGAATAAATCATTAAAAATGTAAGCGATGGAATCGAAGTAAACATAGATGGCATCTAAGAAGAAATATACTCTCTATACATACCCCATTGCTAATTTTCGTTAAAGGAGCTAAGGTCTTCATCTCAAACCGAGACACATAGTTTTTGTTGCAAGATGATATTATTTCTCTAAGAAAAGAAACGAATAAATTAGGAGAAAAAACTGTTGGAATTAAATCAAAACTCATATTACTTACTCGTCAGGTCTATCATCGGCAAAAATATAGTCGTAATAACTCGAAGAACCACTAGTACAATTGCTAGGCTTCGAGGTTGAACCCCTTGTTAAACTTTTCGATGGTGTGACCGGATGTAAATTTCCACGCATTCTTTTAGAAGAACTGCTAAAGTCAGTTTCTTCTGTAGGGGACAATGCGAGCATTCGGTTGCTTTACTACGAGACTGTAGCTCCACGTCCTCCTCATCGGAAGAAGATTCAACGGAAACCACCTTCACATTATTAAATGCTCCAGATGAAGATGCCTTCTTCAAAGCTGAAGATTCTTCAATCTTCTCAAAACGCGAGATAAATTCATTTGTTCAATTTCTAATGAACAAAGCTTAGAATTGATCTTTACAACATCAGCTGAAATCGTCGACAGATGTTCTTCAATCTTGCGCAACATACGCGGAATGAAGGTTTCATTTGGAGCTGGCAACCAATCTTCTACGTCTTCTACATTTCCCACCACAATAGACATCTTGAGAACAAGAAAACTATTGTATTTCAGAAAACTATTCTATGTATTTCAGAATGAATAATAGTACTATGAAACAAGAAAACTATTGTATATATAGCAAGAGAGAAGTACAAAAAGTGAGGAAGATGGAAAGACAAATAAATTTCGAGACTAGCAAACAATCTACTAGCCGTTTGATTGAGGAGGGCTCGAGGAAGAATCTACTAGCCGTTTGATTGAGGAGGGCTCGAGGAAGATTCTACTAGCCGTTTGAAAAATACAAAAGGTTATCATGATCAACTTCAATTAAGGAACTCTATAAGAGGTTTAATTCCGCATGATTGAGAACTCGACGAAGTCCGCGCGAACCGGAACTTCTTCTTCTTTCCTTCTTCATC